>CM050413.1:51358936-51403936 GCA_027564155.1 Gymnocypris eckloni scoliostomus | reverse complement strand
CTGGTGGACTGGAGTGGTGTGGATTACTGTGATGTTTTTATCAGACTCTCATTCTGACGGCACCCATTCACTGCAGAGCATCCATTGCTGAGTGATGCAATGCTACATTTCTCCAAATCTGATGAAGAAACAAACTCATCTACATCTTGGACGGCCTGAAGGTGAATAAGTTTTCAGCAAATCTTCATTTTTTAGGGTGAAATATTCCTTTAAGCCGGCTGTATTCTAGAAAGATTTAAATAAGAAAGTGCAAAGTCCAATGCATACACATGCTCAACACCTTCCTCTCCCAAAATGTAACCGCTTATTTCACAATGCATGTGAAGCTACTGAATGAGAATAAATCTATTCATAATAATAATTAGTCAATCATGGGTTATTTTCTGGAAAATGTGTTTTGCATCTATTAATGTCATGAGATTTCATCGTGCTATTTTTCAACCTAATTTTCAGCGAGCACTGGATAACTATTAATAATAATAATAATACTAATAAAAATAACTCATTGTGGCTGTTATCTGGAGCAAGTCAAGTCAGGTTTATTTATACAGCACTTCTAACAATACAGACTGTGTCAAAGCAGCAAAACACAAATAGTGTGTCGGTAATGCAAAAAAAAAATACATAAAATCCTTTCTGGGAGATGTTTTCTTATTTTCTCAACATGGTGCTTTGGTGCTCTTGACTTACCTTTATTGCAGCTTTCTGCATGCTCAGGAAAAATGAGCATGTCTTTCACAAACACAGGATTGCCACAGAGACGGAAGAGAGGCGAGCCATTCCTGATGTGAGGCAGAGGCCTAAGACACGTGAAAAAAACATTCAGCTGAGACGAAATAAATGCTATTAACTACTAAATAATCGTTAACTTAAAGAGGTAATTAAAGGGAGGATCTAAAGGGGACTGAGCCGTTGGATGCAATTCACAACCTCAACCGCCAGATCTACACTGCACCTGTAATTGTTGGGTGAATTATCACTTTAAGGTTGCACGCTCAGAAACCAATGCAAAAAGTTTCAGTATATCTGAAACTGAACAAGCGGAAATCCGTCGGCTGTTTCCTGTGGTTGTGTGAGGAATGACAGAAGACTAAACCAAGCGCTGTAAACTGCACAACTGCTTGCCATCTACAATACTTCATATATCACAGGCATTCAGCAGTTACATGCAGTTACATCATAATTAAAACGATGTAACTGCATGTTTGCATGAAGTTATTGTGAGAACATTTATCCATGCAAAATGTTTCAGTTTTTTGACCTCGCAATTTTTTAAACAGAACATCATAACTCAAATTTCCAGTAAAAGACAGACCTCTCTGGTGGGTATTATCCCTTATAATGTCACCATTACATCACCTTTATATTTACAGCTTCAACCAAACAGCCCGATACAAGAGCTTGTGCTCTCAGTTGTTTTGCACGATGATAAACCGCTCTGCAGCTCGTACCTCAGATAGTCATTAGTTTTAATTATCATGTCTGTCGCGCTGAAATTGTGCAATTTAAATAGTGCTGTCAAACACAAATAAACGTTTTTGTTTACATGATATATGTGTGTGTACTGTGTATATATTATAAAATATTTACATGTATATATTTAAACTATATATATATTTAATATACAAACATAACATTTTTCTTAAATACATACATGCATGCATGTGTGTATTTATACATACATAATAAAACATACACAGTACACACACATATATTATGTAAACAAAAACGTTTATTTTGAATGATTAATCATTCGACAGCACTAATTTTAAACCATATTACTGTTTTCTGAGCGCACACATCTGAAGCGTCTGTCACACGGCATCAGATTACTAAACCAAGCTCTCTTTCATGTCTTATTGCGCTTAAACTCTCAAATACACATGAGTTTATGTTTAAACACATGAGGTACAAAAACAGTCAGTTTTTTAACATTAGTTAGTGTGTAATGTTGCTGTTTGAGCATAAACAATATCTGCAGAGTCAGTGCAGCAGAGCAGAACAGTTCAATGCTGCTCAGACGGAGATATCGCATGGTTTAAAATGATGGAAGTTTAATGCCTACAAAAACGACTGGTAAGGGACTACAGAGAAAATTACTTCTCGGTCTGATACGCAAAACACAAAACATGCTAAGATAAACCCATTAGGAACATGTAAAGAAGATGTACGAGGCCATGCTTTGTTTTCAAGTTTTTCCACAGAAGAGGAAGAGAAAACTAGGGATGCAAAAATCTATTCATTTGAATCGCGATTCCTTTTCTAAAAATAGATTAAATGTAATGATTCACTGTTCAGAATCATTAAACCGTGACACATTTCTCAACATTCCGTGTTTAACTGTAAATCTCTGCTCTCTCTCTCTCTCTCTCTCTCTCTCTCTCTCTCTCTCTCTCTCTTCTCTCTCTCTCTCTCTCTCTCTCTCTCTCTCTCTCTCTCTCTCTCTCTCTCTCTCTCTCTCTCTCTCTCTCTCTCTCTCTCTCTCTCTCTCTCTCTCTAGAACTCTCTCTCTCTCTCTCTCGCTAGAAAACACTGTGTATGGAAACTGCAGATTAGCGGCTGTAATATTATAATTTCAGCAATGTTGAAGCAAATCTGGCATTTTTTTCACAACCTTACAGAGAAAGGACATTTTCAGTTGGTAGCATGTATGTGGGGAAAAGATTATTTGATGCCCTGCTTGGTGATGGTCTTGAAGCTCATTCCAGCCTTGTGTAGGTCTACAATCTTGTGCATGTTTGGACAGCTCCTTGGTCTCGTCATGGTGGAGAGTTTGGCATCTGATTGATTGATTGCAATAATAGGTGTCTTTTATACAGGTAACAAACTGAGATTAGCTTCCCTAATCTGAGCTCCTTACCTGTATAAAATACACCTGGGAGTCATAAATCTTGCAGATTGATAGGGGATCAAATACGTATTTAACTTATTAAAGTCCCAATCAATTTATAACTTTTGAAATGCTTTTCTGGATTTTTGTTGTTATTGTCTCTCAGAGTCAAATAAACCTATTAAAATTAAAGAGTGATCATTTAATCAGCAGGGGATCCAAAACTTTAAAATTAAATGTAATGATCTACTTTTGATGAATTAATCCAAACCGTGACACATTTCTCAACGTTCCGTGTTTAACTGTAAATTCCGTTTTTAAATTCCGAGATTCCGTCTGCGTCGTGGAAATCATACGGGCTTTCATCAAGAACCGGGTCCTGGGTGCCACCGGTACTTTACAAAACCTGGTACCGTGAAGGTTTCATTCTTTTAGTACCGACTTGGTGCCGAAGTACCGGGCCTTTTGACAACACTAGAACTGCTACACCACAGTCGCTTGTGAAAACACTGTGTATGGAAACGTGCAGATTAAGCGGCTGTAATATTATAATTTGCAGCGGTTGAAGTGAAATCTGAGCTTTTTCACAACCTTACAGAGAAAGGACATTTTCTGGGTTGGTAGATGTACGGTGCCCTGCTTGGCGATGTCTTGTAGCTCATTCCAGCCTTGTGTGAGGTCTACAGTCTTGTGCATGTTTGGACAGCTCCTTGGTCTTGGTCATGGTGGAGAGTTTGGCATCTGATTGATTGATTGCCTCTGTGGACAGGTGTCTTTATACAGGTAACAAACTGAGATTAGCTTCCCTAATCTGAGCTCCTTACCTGTATAAAATACACCTGGGAGCCAGAAATCTTGCAGATTGATAGGGGATCAAATACTTATTTCACTTATTAAAGTCCCAATCAATTTATAACTTTTTTGAAATGCGTTTTTCTGGATTTTTTTGTTGTTATTGTCTCTCACTGTTCAAATAAACCTAGCATTAAAATTAAAGAGTGATCATTTCTTTGTCAGTGGGCAAACATAGAAAATCAGCAGGGGATCAAATTAATCCCCCGCCCCCCCACACTGTACCGGGGACACAATTACAAAACTTTCATGATATGCCACCTTTAACTTGATCTAGTAAAATAACATCATAGACATTAAAAAATGAATAAATAAAAACAAGACGTACGAGTACCTGCCATTTGGTCTCCAGAAGACGGTCTCGAGGGGAATGACTTGTTGTCGTCCTTGTGTATCATCATAGATTTTCTTGGCCGCAGACGTTGTTTCAGTAACCACACAGTCCATGTCCCCCAGAAGATGCCAAGAGATCACCTTCGCTGCATCATCATCCTCCACCTGAGCCAGGTGACCGACCTACAAACCATCACACGTCAACTAATATGTCTTTTAGGGCGGTCAAAATATATTCGAATATTCGTCAAATTAAAAAAAACAACACATTTGAATGCAAAACATTGCATTTGTCATGCAGCCTTATCAGTGGTGCACGAGATGTGATGAAGATGTAGGTAGGTGCATTTTAATGCTTCTTTTATTCTATCCAAGAAGCATGCATTAATACGGTAATATTTTGCTCGATGCGCCCTCAAGAGAGTAGCCAAACGCTTTTTTTCCTCTAACTGAAATTATGCTTTTTAACTTCGAATATAATTCCAATTTTGATCATATTTAAGTACAAAATTAGGATTGAGTTTATCAGACATTTTGACAGCCCTGTGGTTCTCGTCATGTTTGGATGAACCCCAGTTTGCCTTAAAGGCAATATTCCAGAATTGTGCTTTTTTTTGCTCCATGCAACTTTTGGGTTATTTACAGATATTCACATATTTCCACATTTCGTATTTTTGTAAATGAATTCAGCAGGATTATGCATCATGAATGTGAGACCAAACCTCCTTATATTGGAGTTCAACAAGATTTGTATTAAGTTTTAAATGGGTAACAAATGTCAAACGCATTTAAAATCACTATTAAAATAGTTTTGATTTTGTATTTGTTCAGTTATTCTTAAAGATCGCTTTTAAATTAAGAGCGTGGAGCAATTTAATAGAGTGCATGATTTGGTAAATCATAATGTCATAAATAAAATTAGGGATGAAAAGCAAAAATTGTGAAATATGAAGTCATAAATATGAGAAAAAAGTTTTAGTTAAACAAAGATTACAAAGTAAAAACAATTAATGGTAAAATTGATCTAATAGTTTTACTTTTGCCATTATTTCAGCTTTGTCAATTATGACTTTTTGTGTCAATTTTGACTGTTATAATTATGACTGTAATCATTTTTACTTGTAATAATGACTTAAGTTTAATTGATATACTATGTCATAATTGACTCAGCATGACATGACTTTTTATGTCATATGATGACTTGTCATAATTTTGACTAACATGTCAATTTTTGTCATAATTTTGACTTGTCACATTTTATGTAAATTATGACTTATAATTATTTGTAAATCATTATTTCAACTTTTTGGTCATAATTATGGCATTTTATGTTAGTTTCAGTGAATGTCATGATGACCATTTTGACACTCGGTATTTCATCATCTCTAATTTTCCAAAGCATGATATTAGTACTTATGTGTCAGAAATGGCTTTCCATAGAAAACAGCCAGTTTAATCTCTGAATAAACGTGTCAGAGATAACCTCCTCTATAGGTCACACTGATATACCAATCACACCTTAACCGGCCAGCGTTGGGCTTTCGATTCATCTGTATTTATTTCAGCACATATTTAAAACAGGATCTGATTAATGTGATTCGTATCATTAGTCTTCAGTACTAGATGTTACAACAGAAAGCCGTCATCCATTCAGTGCTTATCATGGCGGAGATACTGTTGATGAGAAGCAAGAACAAAGCCATACGCGTGTTATGCTCCGGTGAAATGCTGCAGTAATAATATTAATCTGTGGAAGCATTTGACAGGTGCCATGATTTCCACAATGAACACACTGTTTTTATTAATAATTAAAAATTATTACAATTATTCTAATTTTTTTAATTTTAAAATTATAATAATTATTATATTTTTTTAATTTTAAAATTATAATAATTTTTTAATTTTAAAATTATAATATTTTTTTTATTTTAAAATTATTATATTTTTTTCATTTTAAAATTATTATATTTTTTTTATTTTAAAATTATTATATTTTTTTCATTTTAAAATTATTATAATAAAAAAAAATACAATTCTAATAATTTTTAAAATTTAAAATGTATATATTTTTTTAATTTTAAAATTATAATAATAAAAAATATTACAATTATAATTAATTTTTTAAAAATTTAAAATGATTATACTTTTTTTATTTTAAAATTATTATATATTTTTTTATTTTACAATTATTATATATATATATTTTTTTACTACACATACTAAGACGCGGATAATGCTCGCGGTGTTTTCATCTTCTGCCGTCGCACTATATGATGATATTAACACGAATATCATCTCCAGCTGCTCGGAGAGTCATTAGCATTTTACCGTTAATTTGACCGTCATATAACATGATACACAGCAGCTGCAAGTTCCTCCCGGCAACATAAAAGTTTAGTTTAATGTGTAGAAACTGTCAGAATATACTACTAGTTATCAGTCTTAAGACTCAAAGCTACTACTGCTGATACATATTAATGCATCTTTATTTTTAAAGGAATATCCCCATTTGTTTTATTTTAACAGTAAACCTCTGTTGTGCAGCACTTTGTTTGCCAAAAAATAAAAGATTAGGATAAATTAAATTAATGTGTTATGCCTTCACCTGATTACCTGAAAAATTAATAAGAACATTTTTTGGGGCCCTATTATTGCTTAAGAAAGAACCCGAAATGGTGAATTAATAAAAAGACATTAAGAACAACAGGACTGTATTTTAAACCTATTAATTTGTGTATCGGGTCCTTTCTTAAGCAATAATAGGGCCCCATAAAATGTTAGGGCCCCATGGAAATCACTGATGCTGACTGTTCATTTTTTTAAATATCAATAACTTTTGTTTTAAAACTATATTCACTGAATGCAATAAAAAAAATTGAGAATCGAAATCGAATCGGGAGATCTGATTTGATAACCAGCCCTAGTTTTAATAAGCATGAAACTTTTCTGATTGTAGGACAGAGCATGTCCAAGTCTCCTGCTGACTGCACTTGTGAACTAAAGCAAACACTAATACACACAACAACCAGACGCACACCTTTCCCAGAACCTGCGGGCTGCCTTTGAAAGGGTCAGGAATGCCGCATCTCCGCAGAGGCTGATTCTCGATCTTGGTCAAAATAGCTTTCTTGTCTTTTATAAGTTCCTCTATTGTGGATACCTGGACAGATACACAACACACATCAGTGATGAGTGAATTAAATGCATGCTTATATAATAAACAAACAGCAATGCAACAGCGTGCATGTTAAGTGTGCATGTACAGACTCACAGTGGTTTGCTCGGAGACGTCTAAACCACATTTCATTAGCTCTGGTTTGAGCTCGTTTAATTTGAGGGTTGCATCTCGCACCTGACCTGCAGAGACATATTATATTTATGCATTTAGCAGACGCTTTTATCCAAAGAGACTTACAGTGCATTCAGGGGTATATTTATAGCAATAGCCAACAATACACTGTATGGGTCAAAATTATCATTTTTCTTTTATGCCAAAAATCATTATGATATTAAGATCATGTTCCATGAAGATATTTTGTACATTTCTACCATAAATATATCAAAACTTAATTTTTGATTAGTAATATGCATTGCTAAGAACTTAATTTGAACAACTTTAAAGATGATTTTCTCAATATTTAGATTTTTTTGCTTCCTCAGATTCCAGATTTTCAAATATTGTCCGATCATAACAAACCATACATCAATGGAAATATGATTTATTCAGCTTTCAGATCATGTATACATCTCAATTTGTAAAAATTGACACTTAAGACTGGTTTTGTGCTCCAGGGTCACATATATGAGTCACAAAAATACATGAATGAATAAGTAAATAATGAACTAAAGCTAAATACGCAGAGCCTACCTTCAAGTTCAGATGTTAGTTGATTATTAGTCTCAAAAAATTCCTTGTACATCAAAACGTTATGGGAAAGGCGATCTTTCTTCTTACTGAGACTCACAATGACTTTCTGTTGTTCTGCATCTGAAAGAGATCAAAATATCAAACATGGGTTACTGCACACCTCCCTAAATAATAACATCATTGCGGTTTAACAAATTAAGTCACTTAGTGTATAGTAAGAGTTTAAAGGAACAGTCACCCAAACATGTAAATGTGTTTACTTTACCCTCAGGCCTTAATGGATATACTTACAGTATATAGAACTGTGCAATAATAATAATAATAATTCAACAACATAATTACAGCTCGTCACATGTCATTAAATTCACGGACATTATCATTTAGTATAGATTTAAGTATAATTATATTTAGGGGTGGAACAGTTTGTATCACGGTTTCGGTACGTTTAGGGAAAAATTATAATGTCTAATAAAAATAATCTATCTGAATACAAGCAACAGCACAAATAAATACAATAGAGTAAAGATACAAATAAACCAAACAGTGATTTTCAGGTTTTTTAGCTAGGTCTAGCATTGATTTTTAGGTACAGAAATTAAATAAAGTAATCAAATGTAAAACAGCATTGCTGTATAAATTAAATATCAATCTTTATTAAAGTAAAAAGGTGATTCAATTAAGAGCAGTGAGTAATTTCTTTGTTGTTGCTGTCTGATCAACATTAATGAAGTGCTGTCTCTTTAAGAGAATGCACTGATGCTGTCTGATCAACATTAATGAAGTGCTGTCTCTTTAAGAGAATGCACTGATGCTGTCTGATCAACATTAATGAAGTGCTGTCACTTTAAGAGAATGCACTGATGCTGTCTGATCAACATTAATGAAGTGCTGTCTCTTTAAGAGAATGCACTGATGCTGTCTGATCAACATTAATGAAGTGCTGTCTCTTTAAGAGAATGCACTGATGCTGTCTGAT
Source organism: Gymnocypris eckloni scoliostomus (assembly GCA_027564155.1). Lineage (NCBI taxonomy): Eukaryota > Metazoa > Chordata > Actinopteri > Cypriniformes > Cyprinidae > Gymnocypris > Gymnocypris eckloni. The sequence goes on along the minus strand of CM050413.1, from coordinate 51,395,077 downwards.
CAACATTAATGAAGTGCTGTCACTTTAAGAGAATGCACTGATGCTGTCTGATCAACATTAATGAAGTGCTGTCACTTTAAGAGAATGCACTGATGCTGTCTGATCAACATTAATGAAGTGCTGTCACTTTAAGAGAATGCACTGATGCTGTCTGATCAACATTAATGAAGTGCTGTCACTTTAAGAGAATGCACTGATGCTGTCTGATCAACATTAATGAAGTGCTGTCACTTTAAGAGAATGCACTGATGCTGTCTGATCAACATTAATGAAGTGCTGTCACTTTAAGAGAATGCACTGATGCTGTCTGATCAACATTAATGAAGTGCTGTCTCTTTAAGAGAATGCACTGATGCTGTCTGATCAACATTAATGAAGTGCTGTCTTTAAGAGAATGCACTGATGCTGTCTGATCAACATTGAAGTGCTGTCACTTTAAGAGAATGCACTGATGCTGTCTGATCAACATTAATGAAGTGCTGTCACTTTAAGAGAATGCACTGATGCTGTCTGATCAACATTAATGAAGTGCTGTCTCTTTAAGAGAATGCACTGATGCTGTCTGATCAACATTAATGAAGTGCTGTCTCTTTAAGAGAATGCACTGATGCTGTCTGATCAACATTAATGAAGTGCTGTCACTTTAAGAGAATGCACTGATGCTGTCTGATCAACATTAATGAAGTGCTGTCACTTTAAGAGAATGCACTGATGCTGTCTGATCAACATTAATGAAGTGCTGTCACTTTAAGAGAATGCACTGATGCTGTCTGATCAACATTAATGAAGTGCTGTCTCTTTAAGAGAATGCACTGATGCTGTCTGATCAACATTAATGAAGTGCTGTCTCTTTAAGAGAATGCACTGATGCTGTCTGATCAACATTAATGAAGTGCTGTCTCTTTAAGAGAATGCACTGATGCTGTCTGATCAACATTAATGAAGTGCTGTCTCTTTAAGAGAATGCACTGATGCTGTCTGATCAACATTAATGAAGTGCTGTCTCTTTAAGAGAATGCACTGATGCTGTCTGATCAACATTAATGAAGTGCTGTCACTTTAAGAGAATGCACTGATGCTGTCTGATCAACATTAATGAAGTGCTGTCACTTTAAGAGAATGCACTGATGCTGTCTGATCAACATTAATGAAGTGCTGTATCTTTAAGAGAATGCACTGATGCTGTCTGATCAACATTAATGAAGTGCTGTCAGTTTAAGAGAATGCACTGATGCTGTCTGATCAACATTAACGAAGTGCTGTCACTTTAAGAGAATGCACTGATGCTGTCTGATCATTATTAATGAAGTGCTGTCACTTTAAGAGAATGCACTGATGCTGTCTGATCAACATTAATGAAGTGCTGTCACTTTAAGAGAATGCACTGATGCTGTCTGATCAACATTAATGAAGCGCTGTCACTTTAAGAGAATGCACTGATGCTGTCTGATCAACATTAATGAAGTGCTGTCTCTTTAAGAGAATCCACTGATGCTGTCTGATCAACATTAACAAGTGCTGTCACTTTAAGAGAATGCACTGATGCTGTCTGATCAACATTAATGAAGTGCTGTCACTTTAAGAGAATGCACTGATGCTGTCTGATCAACATTAATGAAGTGCTGTCACTTTAAGAGAATGCACTGATGCTGTCTGATCAACATTAATGAAGTGCTGTCTCTTTAAGAGAATGCACTGATGCTGTCTGATCAACATTAATGAAGTGCTGTCTCTTTAAGAGAATGCACATGCTGTCTGATCAACATTAATGAAGTGCTGTCACTTTAAGAGAATGCACTGATGCTGTCTGATCAACATTAATGAAGTGCTGTCTCTTTAAGAATGCACTGATGCTGTCTGATCAACATTAATGAAGTGCTGTCATTTAAGGGAATGCACTGATGCTGTCTGATCAACATTAATGAAGCGCTGTCTCAAGAGAATGCACTGATGCTGTCTGATCAACATTAATGAAGTGCTGTCTCTTTAAGAGAATGCACTGATGCTGTCTGATCAACATTAACGAAGTGCTGTCACTTTAAGAGAATGCACTGATGCTGTCTGATCAACATTAATGAAGTGCTGTCACTTTAAGAGAATGCACATGCTGTCTGATCAACATTAATGAAGTGCTGTCACTTTAAGAGAATGCACTGATGCTGTCTGATCAACATTAATGAAGTGCTGTCTCTTTAAGAGAATGCACTGATGCTGTCTGATCAACATTAATGAAGTGCTGTCTCTTTAAGAGAATGCACTGATGCTGTTTGATCAACATTAATGAAGTGCTGTCACTTTAAGAGAATGCACTGATGCTGTCTGCTAGGATAATTACCAAGACGCCATTTTGACATGTTTGTGAGAGTTTGTCCATTTAAACGCAATACTTCAGAGGGGTTCATATTTGCGCACTTCTGATGAGCGCACGCACAAATCTTCTCACTGCGCGCGCGAGCTCGCGTCCTCCGGCTCTTAAGTGTTTCAACTGGCAAAGCTTACATGAGTTTAGTTTAAACACAGATATTAGTGTGTGCTGTTCAGGTCTCACGTGTGCATGCGCGCTAGATGTCAGCACCCGGGTGATGACGGAGTAAATGCTCTCATATTCCAGCATACAACGAGTGAATGCTTTGTCCTCTTTTTTTTGTTGGTGTAATGTGAATGCGCATCCATCAGCTGAAGCATACATTAGCCGAACCCTGTTTTTTTGTACGTGTTATTTATAACAAACCATATCGCAGATTTAAGTTGAACCGCGGTCCTAGCGTGTTTTTCCGCAAACCATTCCTATATTACAATATAGACTGAATTTGATCGGTTACAGCAATAATCATTAATACTGCTTTTCTCTGATCTGTGACACTAATGCGTGTAATATTGGGCTGTGTGTCTAACCGTTGCAGAATCTGAAGGGCAGGATGTATGGAGCGATGGTAACACTCTTCTGCCGAATCTCAGGCCTGAACTGAAGGATGTACTCGGCTCCATCCACACCAGGACTGTTCTCCAAAAGTGCCAGATCCTACAGGACACAAACAATAACACCATTTAACGATCTTCATTTTAATTGGAGCACATGTATGCAGTTTAGGTGAATCCATACAGAGGCCATGCATAAAAATAAGGGTTTTACATATTTATATTCATGCATTTTAACTCATTGACAGACAGTGCATTGCTCTACTGTTTATCACATCTAACAATCATTCAATAGATACTTTTTGGTATCTGTCTATTGTCCTTTTTTCAGTTAACTTGCACAAATCTCTCAAACTGGAACAATTGTGTGTTTTATCTGAAATGTGTGCGTATGTGCAACTGCTGTTTTGAAAACTCATCACTAAAATATCACAATAATAAATGTGAAATTATGAAATGTTTTTAACAAATTCCTATATTTTATTAATATTTTCCTCAAGTTTCGATTAAAAATCGTTTTCATAAATTGAAATACAGATAAAATAAAATAATTTTTTAAAATTACAAATATTACAAAACTTGATTGTAGAACATTACTTATAATAAAAATGAAATAAGATAAGATTTTTCTGTTCAGCTTTAAGTTCTTTTTATTTCAAAAAATTATTTTTTATTAGTTTTAGTAAATTTGTTGTGCGCTTTTGTCATTTCTATTTGTTTTCTTTTTTAAACATATCTACTTTTTAAAATAATTATCTTTATTTTTAAAAAGAAAAGTAATAAATTAACCAAAAACACATCAAAATTACAAAAATTTAAACTAAGTGAAAAATAAACATAAAAATAAAAGCAAATTCTAAACATGAATAAATACTATAATAGTATATGAATAATCCTAAAATGTGACCCTGGACCACAAAATCAGTCATAAATGTCTTTAAAGTTGTTCAAATTAAGTTCTTAGCAATGCATATTACTAATCAAAAATTAAGTTTTGATATATTTATGGTAGGAAATTTACAAAATATCTTCATGGAACATGATTTTAATATCCTAATGATTTTTGGCATAAAATAAAAATTGATAATTTTGACCCATACAATGTATTGTTGGCTATTGCTACAAATATACCCCAGCGACTTAAGACTGCTTTTGTGCTCCAGGGTCACACATAACACGGACATAAACTAAATTAAACGAGCAAACACTCACAGTAATGAGAGTCTGTCCGTTAGTGAGGCTGTGTGACACACTTGTATCTTCATTCTCAAACAAAGGAAGCGGGTCTCCGGTGCCTTTTACTGTAACAATCACTTTTCCATCTAAACCCTCACCAGCTGCGTTACAGTATTGGTCCTGCAAAGAAACACACAAACACTAACTCAAGCTTTCTGCATTTATTTGATCTAAATGTTATGATTTAAAAATACAGAAATGACAAGAAAAGGGGCATTGAGCAGAAATGCATTGCATGAATGCGCCAAATAAATAGCAAATAGAATAAAAATAATTAAAACATGTAAATAAAATGATCACTTATCTCTAGCAGAGACCAAAACTCACCATGATCTTCAGATTCAAGCTGTCCAGCAGTGTGCGATTGGCCCGAATGCTACCATTGGACACAACAGGAGTTGAAGGCGGAGCCTCAGGGGCTAATTTCACCGCTTTATTGGCAACAACATTTAGTGGAGTCTAAAACAGAAACACAAATATGCATCCTAAAGTAAGCATTGGGATATAAAGCTGCACATATGATAAGTTGTACAAAATGAAGTGTGCGTACACACCTGCTTGCTCCACAGATGTTTGGTTTTGTCCAAAGCCAACACAAACTGGACAACATACTGTCCTGCAAGCTCTGGAATCTGCTTATCCCTGAAAGAGACACATACAAGACATGCAAACAAAACACAAGGGTCAAAAACGAAAATTCATGGACATGTGAGTAATATTTTATATTATGTGACACTGGACCACAAAACCAGTCATAGGTCAATTTTTCGAAATTGTGATTTATACATGATCTGAAAGCTGAATAAATAAGCTTTCATTGATGTATGGTTTGTTATGATAGAACAATATTAGAAAATCTGGAATCTGAGGAAGCAAAACATCTAAATATTGAGAAAATCATCTTTAAAGTTGTCCAAATGAAGTTCTTAGCAATGCATATTACTAATCAAAAATTAAGTTTTGATATATTTACGGTATAAAATGTACAAAATATCTTCATGGAACATGATCTTTAATTAATATCCTAATGATTTTTGGCATAAAAGAAAAACTATAATTTTGACCCATGCAATATATTTTTGAGCTATGGCTATAAATATACCCCAGCGACTTAAGACTGTGTTTGTGCTCCAGGGTCACTTATATAGGCGCTATTGTTTAAAAAACACACACACAGGATGATTGCTAACAAATGGTGTTTACCGCAAATGAAAAAAGTCATGATTTTTCTATGGCTTTGAAGGTTTCAGTAATTTCCAGTTATGTAAAATCATTGAGAAACTCTCTGCTACAGTCAGGTTTTTCATGAAGGTGTCTTTAAATACTGGACATTTCTGAGAGAATCAAGCCTTTCAAAGACTAACACTGCTTAAAAACACAACCGCTTCACAGTTGTTATGAAGTGAAAGATATAAAATACTTTGAGGTTGTAATTTCAGACTCATTTTGCTTTATTGTGTTTATTACCTGAAGCAGAAGCAGTCGTCCGTTTCTGTGTCTTTGCGTTTACTACACTTCAGAGTCGAGGCCTGAGTTAAAACACAAAACAGTCTCATTTACTACATTTTTCTAATATTGTGTATTCTCCTTCTACACATAATGTTTGTCATATAATTACCTTGTGTTCAAAATTCAAGTCTTGTCACAATTGTATTTTGTAGTACCTGCTACATTATGTTGTCAGTCACAAAGAGTACTTAAATGTTTTTTGGGGTACTTCAATCAACAAATCATCTTTTAGATGTGATGCATAAAATGATAAACGTCAAATTGATTGAGATTTTATTAACATTAACATTGATTGAGTGTTTATGTTAAACACAAGAGAAGATATTTTAAAGTATTTTGAAGAAGCAAACAGCTGTTGGTCCCCATTGGCTTTCACAGCAGGGAAATAAATACTATGGAAGTCAATGGGGACCAACAACTGTGTGATTACCAGCATTCTTCAAAATATCATATTTTATGTTCAACCTCATACAGGTTTGGAACGACATGAGGGTGAGGAAATGACAACATTTTCATTTTTTGGGTGAACTGTCCCTTTAAGCAAAACATGGATTGAATTGTGACTCAGATATGAATCGTGACTAGAGGTTGCATTAAAATTCTGAAAATACTTTCGGTTTCGGTTTCGTTAATGTTTAATGGATAGCTTCTCGGGTCGGGTTCGGTTTAGCTAAACCAAAACTATATGCAGAGGCTTTCTTTCATAGACGCATATCACACATGATTTTGATGGCACAAACAGCACGGAAACTTTATTAGTAAAATAGCTCGACAGGCTACTGACTAAGTCACAACATTATATTTATCTGCAATGAGGCTGCAAAATCGCTGTTTTTGAAGTAACTAAGCCTCATTGCTTGTAGAAAACACACACAGACGCAGGTTCACATGCACAAACTTTCCTGGTGTTTACTCGCAGAAAAAGTCATGATTCTCTCTCGCCGCTTTGAAGGTTTCTCTCTCTCTCTCTCGCCGTCTTCTCTCTCTCTCGGTCTCTCTCAGGTTTATTCAATTCAATTCAAATTGCTTTATTGGCATGACTGTAAATTATCTAAATATCAAAGCTAATATTCTGCTGTAAAAAAAGATACAAAAATAATAATGTAATAATTAAATGAACATCGCATTAATAGGATATTATAACATCTTATAAGTATAAATGTCAGACTCATTAGAACGTGTGAACGTTGATGTCTTTAACTTACATAGAAAACATACATATATACATACTGAATCACTGTGGTTTAATAGGATAACACACATGCAGGTCAGCCTGAGTTAAAACACAACACACATTTCACCTCCATGTTTCTCAGACTATTGTGTATTCACACACACACACATATAGACAGACACAGAGTTCACACACATTCACACACACACACACACACACACACACACACTCACCTACTGTTTCTCAGGCTGTGGCACATCCACATGTTTATCTCAGCAAGTGCTGCTGTCTGTCCTCTCTCAATAGTATTTTTAGATTTGATTCTGTTTAATAATGGCTGTAAAGTTATTTATTTAACATTGATTGGTGAGTTTGTTAAAGTAGAGGTGTCTTATGGGTATATATTTATGAAGTGAAGGAGAAAGCTGCCTCGGTCTCGATCTCTTGTCTCACAGTGAAACACACACTTTTGCTCTCTGGGTAACCAGCTCTTTCTGTGTCTGCCCGCTCGATGGCTAGTCTGTGTTCACTGAGCCTGTACTTGGTCAGGAAATCCTCATTTCTGCTTTGTGTCTCTGACACTCTGGAGATAATCTTCCAATTCATAATTAGATTTTAGAGTTCGATAGAATTGTAATTTGCTTTGTGTACTTGATCCCAATGTTCCAGATATGTATTTTTAGATTGTTTGATAATTTGGTTTATTTTGATGTTTAGGTGAGAACTAGTGCTGGTCTGAGACTGGTTAGTGTTAGTAGAGTTAGTCCGTTAGTAAGTCTCAGAACCAGCTGACTGAGTGGACTCTTTTTCGGGTTCAGTTCTTGGGTTTGTAATGCTTTAAAATGCATTTAATCTCTCTCGGTTTCTCGCCGCCGTTCTTGCTTCGCCGCCGGTTGCTCGGGTCTCTCGCCCTCTCGCCTCTCTCTCTCTCTCTCTCTCTCTCGCCGCCTCTCTCGCTCTGTCTCTCTCTGTCTCTGTCTCTCCTCTCTGCTCTCTCTCGCCTCTCTCTCTCTCTCTCTCTCTGCTCTCTCTCTCTCTTCTCTCTCTCTCTCTCGTCTCTCTCTCTCTCTCTCTCTCTCTCTCTCTCTCTCTCTCTCTCTCTCTCTCGCCGTCTCGCTCTCTGCCTCTCTTCTCGCCTCTCTCTCTCTCTCGCCGGTCTCACTCTCTCTCGCCGTCTCTCTCTCGCCGCCGTCTCTCTCTCTCTCTCTCTCTCGCCGGGTCTCTCACTCTCTCGCTCTCTCACTCTCTCTCTCTCTCTCTCTCTCTCGGCCGGTCTCTCTCTCTCTCTCTCGCCTCAAATAAATGATTAATTCATTCAAATAAATACAATCTTATTTAAGATCTTATGTCTGATTTAAAGTAGACAGAATGCTAACGAGCCTTAACTGACAAAAATGACCATAATTTGCACGGTCATCATCTTCTTGTCCAAACAAAATTCATAAACCTCGGGAGAATGTATGCGACCGCTGCAGACCTGATGTTCACAAACTTTCATAACTGGTAAATGTTTGTGAAATGGCAGAGTCTTGATTAATCCGTTTCTTTGCATGCAATCGTGAAATGCAATCTTTTTCGTTATTCGTTGTGGGGATTTCGGGTCGGGTTCGGGCTCTAAATTTAACTGTGCCGCTCGGGTCGGGTCGGGTCGGGTCGGGTCAGACGATCTCGGTTACGGGCCGGGTTCGGGCTTCAGTTTTGAGCCTGTGCAGACCTCTAATCGTGACACATTCTGAGAGACTCGCCCTTGTGGTTTCAAGCAATGTGTCAAAATAAAGACCAAATCGAGTGACTCACGGTAGAAGGTGGATAGGAGCCTGATACCGTGCCCTTCCACAGCAGCATCGAGAGGTTTGCCGGGCAGATGTTTCTCACCGGCGTGCCTTCCTCAGAAATCACGATCACTGTAAACACTACAGACACCAGAAAATATGATCTGCACACTAATCTATACTGACCTTATAATATAATATAGGCTTCACTATGCTTATATGCATCCACACACACCTGGGAAAATGTCCCCTGCGTGAAAGGTAGCAGCACTGTCGTATTTAATAGAGAGTTCGATGGGTTTGTTGGGGTCAGGAATCAAGTTTATTTGTACTACAGGTCCAGGAATCCCGTTCCTGCCAAAAGACCCCCGAAACTCCAACTGATGCACCCCTCTGTAGAAGAAAGAGAAAGAGGCAGAAAGTGAAAGAGAGCATCATGTGTGACCCTGGACCAGTCATGTCAGTTTTTATGAATAAATAATCTTTCCATTGATGTATGGTTTGTTATGATCGGACAATATTTGACTGAGATGCAACTATTTGAAAATCTGGAATCTGAGGGAAGCAAAAAATCTAAATATTAAGAAAATCATCTTTAAAGTTGTCCAATTTAAGTTCTTAGCAATGCATATTACTAATCAAAAATTAAGATTTGATGTATTTACGCTAAACAACTCACTAAATATCTTCATGGGACATGATCTTTACTTAATATCCTAATGATTTTTGTCATAAAAGAAACATTTATAATTTTGGCTATTGCTACAAATATACCCCAGCGACTTAAGACTGGTTTTGTGCTCCAAGCTCACATATTTGATCCATCAGGCTTTTACAGCTCATATACTGATATAGTGAGAATATGACACCTTAGTTTTATTCAGAGTCCCAAACGGAGCAAAAAATGCAATTTGGTGCAGATGCTAATATTCATATGGCTAAAAAGTAAGATGAGACTCTGAAAGCTTGTGATGTAAATCAATGAGATTTGTATAACCGTGTAACAAACTACTTGCATAAAACAATATAAACACCAGTCATCACTCTGCATCTCCCAATAATACATCTTAAGATGATATTTGCTTAGTTTTATGATCAAAGCTCTGTAGTTTAAAAACATAATCCAATGCAATACAATGATGATTGAGAGATGAACTGATGATAATATTTAATAATCTTTTAAATATGACTTTTTGATTCAGTCCAGTAGATGAAAAATTACTAACAATATCAAAACAATACTTACATTTGCTTTATATAAACCAGTAAAGATTTCTCAGCAAAAAGACCCGTGAAGGTTTGTACAATTATACTAAAAGACCTTTTATTTGATGAAGGTTTATCAGCAAAGTTTGATCATTTAGAGGCCTTGGAAATGCACGTGTTAAATATAATACAGTAGGCTTTATAGGGTTCGGTGTGTACTTACTTTGGACCACTTATAGTTTCTAATACGAAGCAAGCTTTTCCTTCTGAATCCACAGGCTGAGATGATATTAAAGACTTGATCTAAAACAGAAAAAGATTAAAAATGTCATTACTTTCAGGGCATTAGATCTTAAGTAAATGCTAAATATTAAAAGTTTAGATTTACAGACCCCACAGGTTTGTAACTCAATTTAGTTTTAAATTTCCATTGCATAAGTCATAATGCAGAAAACACAGTCTATAGGTCTAAAACTGAGAAGGCGATGGATTTCACAATTTTATGTTTCATGCATTCATTATTTTTTTGATCGTTCATAATACAGTAGTCAACATTTGAAGTGGATCAACAAAGTTGTCCTAAGACAAGGTTTTGATCCTCTTCAAGTGTGGACTAGTGTAGATAAACCCTGCACTTGTCAACTTAATAATTTGATTATCAAGAAGTGATAAAATGTCTAATCTTGGGTTGATCTCACTTATGTTGTACAGTGTGTTAAAAAGTACAGTCAAAAGTTAATTCTTCATACAGTGGACTACCTGTGAAATTGCAAAAAAAAAATTGGGACCAAAAATTATTCAGACACTTTGACCTGACCATGTGTTGCTTGAGTGTTTTTTCTTTAATTGATAATGTGACATTTTTACACCACGAGATTAAGCATTGCTAAGAGTGGCCTGACAAAGTACTGATAGCTGTGTAAATATTGTCATACCAACTGTTATCCATTACATACTTTTCTATCAAAGTTATCTGACATTATCAAGATGAATTTATTCTAACTGTTTAACTCTGAATTCTTGTCATATTTTATTACTATTTTAATTGCTCAATTTTACTGGTTTAATGGTCTATTCTATCCATTTTCTTTTTATTATATATTATAATAATGCTACGTGTGCTGCGTTAAGCCAGCTGAGACTTGTTATAGCACTTGCGTATCATTGCTCTTTTGTTGGTTTTGATTGCTTCCATTGTCCTCATTTGTAAGTCGATTTGGATAAAAGCCTCTGCTTAGTGACTAACTGTATCCACAGACCTCTTTCCCCAGATGTACCTTCAACTGTGGCCTCAGAGCCTTCATCACAATTTCAATCCGCTGGTCCGGTGAAGGATTTCCCCATTCGTCACACAGCTGCACGACCAGCGGCGCGTCCAAGCCCTGGCCGTTCACGACCTGCAGAGGCTAAAGAGACGAGCTTTACTCAAACTATTCCTCCTCCATGAAAGCCAGTGTTCGGGATGTGAACGTGTGGCATACCATATCCGGCTTCTCCAGCAGCTTTAACTGAACCGGAGGTCCCGCGGTGACTTCGATTCGCACACATTCCCTCATGTCCTGATACTTAAAGCACAACTCCCTCGGCCCAGGAGATCCTCCCACGAACCGGACCCCTCGGACAGACAACAGTCCACTGCTGGCCTGCAAAACGGCATGCAAATAAATGCACATGCTTATATGAAAATAAAGCCTGGTTTCTTCTAAATATCTTCCTTGTGTATCCTGCAGATACATGTTTGGAACTACTTGAGGGCGAGTACATGACGGAATTTTCATTTTTGGGTGAGCTATCCCTTTAAGACATTTTAAGACTTTTTAAAGCCTTTTATTAGGAAAACATTATTTAAGACATTTTAAGACTATTTCAGGCCTTTTATTAGGAAAACCTTATTTAAGACATTTTAATACTTTTTAAGGCCTTTATTAGCAAAATGTTATTTAAGACATTGTAAGACTTTTTATTAAGAAAACGTTATTTAAGGCATTAAGACTTTAAGGCCTTTTATAAGGAAAACCTTATTTAAGACATTTTAATACTTTTTAAGGCCTTTTATTAGCAAAATGTTATTTAAGACATTGTAAGACTTTTTATTAAGAAAACATTATTTAAGGCATTAAGACTTTTTAAGGCCTTTTATTAGGAAAACGTTATTTAAGACATTTTAAGCCTTTTTAAGGCCTTTTATTAGGAAAACCTTATCCAAGACATTTTAAGACTTTTCAAGGCCTTTTATTAGGAAAACCTTATTTAAGACATTTTACGACTTTTTAAGGCAAAATGTTATTTAAGACATTTTAAGACTTTTTATTAAGAAAACATTATTTAAGGCATTAAGACTTGTAAGGCCTTTTATTAGGAAAATGTATTTTAGACATGTGAAGACTTTTTAGGCCTTTTATTAGGAAAACGTTATTTAAGACATTTTAAGACTTTAAGGCCTTTTATTAGGAAAACCTTATCCAAGACATTTTAAGACTTTTTAAGGCCTTTTATTAGGAAAACCTTTTATTTAAGACATTTTAATAATTTTTAAGGTCTTTTATTAGGAAAACCTTATTTAAGACATTTTAAGAATTTTTAAGGCCTTTTATTAGGAAAACCTTATTTAAGACATTAAGACTTTTTAAGGCCTTTTATTAGGAAAACCTTATTTAAGACATTTTAAGACTTTTTAAGGCTTTTTATTAGGAAAACCTTATTTAAGACATTAAGACTTTTTAAGGCCTTTTATTAGGAAAACCTTATTTAATACATTTTAAAACGTTTTAAGGCCTTTTATTAGCAAAATGTTAAAGACATTTTAAGACTTTTTATTAAGAAAACGTTATTTAAGGCATTAAGACTTTTTAAGGCATTTTATTAGGAAAACGTATTTTGCACATTTTAAGACTTTTTATGGCCTTTTATAAGGAAAACGTTATTTAAGACATTTTAATGACCCGTGGACACCCTGTGCACAAATACTTTAAGGTGCTTTATAATGCTTTTGTGCATTTTGTGGGGCTTAAATGCAACATATAATAGTATACACACAATATTGGATTTAGATCTGCCCTGACTGACCGATACCCGATCCGGCAGAGAATGGCAGTATAGAGGGCATCCCTATCAAAATCTGCTCATTTGTTTGTGTCTGTGGTTGTGTACACAGTACCTGCCATTCAACGGCCAGAACTGATTTATCCAGACCATCAGCAGACACACTCAAAGTCTTCACAGTATCAGCTTTCAGACAGTCCGTTTTATTCCCGTACTGATCAACAACTTCTACATCTGAGAGAGAAACAAGTTTTAAAAGTGCTTAACACAAAACTGGTGAGCGATCTACAAATGGAGCATCTGAGAAGCGACACAATTGACAATAAAATTACATATAAAGAAACCTGGGAATTTTGTAATCGCATCATGACTCGCTGATTTGAAGTCAAACCCAATTAGGATGTACCTAAAGATGATACTTACATATGTTTCCAGACAGAACTTCTCCCATTTTCACCGCCGACTCGCTGAGGTTGACCCGCAGACGCTCAGGCTCATCTGGACGAGGCCTTCAGAGACACACACACACGCAGAGATATGCTTTAGTTTAGGTATATAATGAAAGACAGACAGAGGCGTGATCTGTGTGTAACTTACACAATGATGAAGGAAAAGTTGACCGTGTGCTGGTCTTGGAAAGACACGTGGTAGAAATGGTCTCTCTGTGCTTTAGACGGGACACTTAAAGGAGGCAGTTTTCCCTGAGAAAGCTCTTCTGCGTTTATATCTGCTGTCCAATTCACCTACAAGAAACAAATACATGCACATCTACAAATATTATCTTATACTGTGCACAATACACACACTACATGACAAATATACAACATAATATTGTATCTTTTATATTGTTATATGCTATATTATACAATAAAATATAACAACGTATTGCATTTTTGTATTTGTTATATTATAATGGTACATTATTTAATATATTAGATATAACAAGCATAATATTATTATTATTATTATGTATACAAAATATAATCAACATATAGAAAAGTGTGTTGTTGTTTGTAAATATACAGTATAAATAAAGGCAAATGTTAACTTACAAATATACTACTGATCATGGTTACCATATTTTTGTTCATAATGTAACAAAATACAAAGAAAATGTTTTAGCTATATTGTTGTATGCTATTTTACACAACATATATATATATAAAATAAAATATTATTTGTTATACTATATTATACAAATAAAACATTAATATTATTCACAATATAGCCTAACGAAATATAATAAATATTAACCTTATTGTAAATGTTACCAAATTTAGTTGTTGTGGGTAACAATTAATTATTAATAGCATTTATAAATATAAGTATTTGATTACATACAAATATATTAAAGACTATGGTGATCATATGCTTGTTCATAATATAACAAATACAAATTAAAAACATAAAAAGCATAAGACAACCATTACAAGTAGTATTTTTGTGCAAATTAATATTAAGCAGATTAATAAATGCTACTTTATGACACCCAGTTCATTGATGAATGTTAACGTATATCACATATTACGTACACTTCTAATCTATTTTGTGTGTTCGGATATATTTATAATATACCCTAGTGAAAATAAACATACTTAAATGTATTTGAAATACATGCATACATACACTACAAATACATTTTAATATTTATGTACTTAAAATGCTGATCTTTTAGTATATTAAACCGGTATACTTACAGTCTGCTAAACTAAAACTACTAATTTTGTGCTTAATGCACTTTAATTGTGCATAAGTAGAGCTGAAGTCCACTTAAAGATATACTTAAGTATATTTGATCGTGCTTAAGTAGATCTATTGCAAGTACACTTTAAATATTTTCCATTTAAAGGCCGATATTATTCAAAGATCATACAATCCTCATCAAAAGTGACATTAAAACACATTTTAGGCTTATTAATAAGAAATGTGCATTGTGCACGGATAATCCTCCAAATAAAGTTTCATTTAAAAAATTATATTTCATTTTATTTATAATATATAATGTATATACACTAGGTCTCGAGTTATCTGTCAGTAAAACTATCCTTAATATGAAATAAATGTATTTTAAATATAAAAAAATTATAGTGAAGGTTGTCAACATTGTTAAATCCTCTTTTTTTTTTTTACAAAATGAGATTTAAGACAAATTATAAATCAAATGTGTCCTTTTTATTATTGCTTGTACAAAATGCTGCATGTTTCTTTGAGAAATTTAAATATAACACTATACTAATATAGCACTTGCGTATCGTTGCTCGTTTGTTGGTTTTAATTGCTTCTATTGTCCTCATTTGTAAGTCGCTTTGGATAAAAGCCTCTGCTAAATAACTAAATGTAAATATAGATAACAAAACTAAACTGAAATTTTCAAACAAGCCACAAATCAAATAAATAAGTAACACAAATTAAAGAAATCTCTTCATATAAAATAACTAATGCCCTTTACATATATAATTAGAGGCAACCACTGCATTTTAATTATGATCCAAACAAAGATGCAGCATACATGCAACATGAGTATTTTTAATCTGAATTATATTGTATAATTTCTAAATTTGAAGAAAAATCATAACGGTCTGACTTTAGTTTTGTGAAACTACTTTATATATAAAAATATCTGCATGAGACAAACAGCAGACGAGTTGAATGAGACGCAGATTCACTCTCGGCCAGCAGGTGGCGCTTTAAGCGCTTCCTTGAACTTTAATATGCATTATACAGACGCAAGATGAAAAGAAAAAACACCATCTAAACTTTTCCAAAGACAGTAAGCTCCCCTCAGAGATACATTCATAAAATCTCCTACCACTAATTGTATCGTGATTCGTTAAGCATCTCAACCGATTTGAATCGTCACATGTTTGAATCGATATTCAACCGGCTCGCGGTTACTCGTTACATCCCTAACATGGTGTAAAGATGCTGCTATGTGTATATACTCTGTCCAACCTGTTTGCACATCCCTGCTTATATTATTATTTATTAAGCACACAGTATACTGTATTGCACATTTTACTCTTTATTTTTTACATTTATCCTCTTGTGTTGTGTTACATATTTTGCACTGTCCATTGATCGGACCTGACTTACATTTCACTACTGATTATATTCTGTATAATTGAGTATGTGACAACTAAAAAACCTTGAACCATGTGAAAACAAACCACACCTTAATCTTGCTGGTGAGTTTAGGCAGAAGGGAAACCAGTCTATTGCCCTCATCATACAGTTTGAAGCGCAGGTTTCCTAGCGTGTCTCCTGCCGTCCAATCAATGCGCTCGGCGTTCTGCAGCACCATGACATCCTCCGAGCCCTCTTCCTGTCTGTAGACCTCCAAACGGGATATTCGTGAGCTGGGCAGGACTCGGAGCTTGCGCTCCACGCACGCCACGGTCCTGTGGTTCTACATGCACATAAAAACACAGTTAAATATCAAGTTAAACGGCCACATTAAACAGCTAATGCACTTTACTATTATGAAAGAATAATTAACAGTTAAACTCTGAGTCGAACGCATGTAAGGTCATTATAAAAAATTTAACAAATTAAACGTATGCACAGATGAATCATTCATTTGTAAAATAGATACGCTGATTTTTACTGTGGTTTTATACAAACAGCCCCTGATGCTGATTATCTAGATTTAATGCACATACTTTAATAGCAAAGCAGACAAAAACTATTTCAAGCATTAATTGAACCCTTATACTGAACACCACGCACTATTCTTAAAAATTTGAAAACTAAATTTAACAAAATAGCTTATTACAAATCAAACTCTGACATTTTAATTTAAAATAGAAAAGACAGGTCATTTATCAATACTTTGATAGTTGGCACATAAAAAATCTGGTATTATTTGCTTCTAATACCAGCCAAATTGAACAATATTGATAAAACACTAATGAAAATCATTTCACAAATATAATATGTGCATGCTTATTGAATATGCAATTTAGTTTTGTATCTGGATTAAATGCACACAAAGCAACATGCTTCTGAATATTAAAAGCATAATATATATTTCCATAATAATTAGGAATGCACGATATTATCGGAATGATTTCGGCTGATAATGGCTTAAAATGTAAACATTGGTCCGATATGTACAATTATGCCGATAAGACGAATAACTCACATGTGCTCTGGGTGTGATAGAGAGATCATCAAATCAGCTTTGTGGTCAATCAAACCTAATTTTTATACTTACTATAAAATGAAAGTAAAAATTTGATTTGACTAAATCAAAAGTTTGATTTAAAAGGTCAGAAGATATAGCTTACATGAATTAAACATGATACCTGTAAATTAAATAATATTATATATATACAGATTAACTTATTAATGTGCAATATGTTTACAGATTACGAGCTCTGAAATTAACTTTTTAAAGAACGTTTACAACTCTTTTCTTTTTTTCATCTACAAATGTTCAATCTTTAAATAAAATGTTGGTTGAAAAGTTAAATAAAAAAAGTGATTGATTTATATTCGATTTACTATTATTTTCAAAGCTTTCAAATGTACTCTCATTATAAAAGAACTTCATTATTGTTTATTTAATTCCAACAAGTTAGTTTTTGTTCAAAATTAACTAAAATTAATAATTATTTGTTTTGAATCTCTGCACAGGATCTCTTTGGTGTGGTTTCCAAACAAAAGGAAATATACCGTTATCGGCAAAAATGAGTTGAAAAATATCGGTATATCGGATATCGGCAAAAATGAGTTAAAAAATATCGGTATATCGGATATCGGCAAAAATGAGTTGAAAAATATCGGTATATCGGATATCGGCAAAAATGAGTTAAAAATATCGGTATATCGGATATCGGCAAAAATGAGTTAAAAAATATCGGTATAATGGATATCGGCAAAAATGAGTTTAAAAATATTGGTATAACGGATATCGCCAAAAATGAGTTGAAAAATATCGGTATATCGGATATCGGCAAAAATGAGTTGAAAAATATCGGTATATCGGATATCGGCAAAAATGAGTTAAAAAATATTGGTATATCGGATATCGGCAAAAATGAGTTAAAAAATATTGGTATAACGGATATCGCCAAAAATGAGTTAAAAAATATCGGTATATCGGATATCGGCAAAAATGAGTTGAAAAATATCGGTATATCGGATATTGGCAAAAATGAGTTGAAAAATATCGGTATATCGGCAAAAATGAGTTAAAAAATATCGGTATATCGGCAAAAATGAGTTACAAAAATATCGGTATATCGGATATCGGCAAAAATGAGTTAAAAAATATCGGTATATCGGATATCGGCAAAAATGAGTTAAAAAATATCGGTATATCGGATATGGGCAAAATGAGTTAAAAATATCGTATATCGGATATCGGCAAAATGAGTTAAAAATATCGGATATCGGCAAAAATGAGTTAAAAATATCGGTATAATGGATATCGGCAAAATGAGTTTGAAAATATTGGTATAACGGATATCGCCAAAAATGAGTTGAAAATATCGGTATATCGGATATCGCAAAATGAGTTGAAAAATATCGGTATATCGGATATGGGCAAAATGAGTTAAAAATATTGGTATAACGGATATGGGCAAAAATGAGTTAAAAATATTGGTATAACGGATATCGCCAAAATGAGTTAAAAATATCGGTATATCGGATATCGGCAAAATGAGTTAAAAATATCGGTATATCGGATATTGGCAAAATGAGTTGAAAAATATCGGCATATCGGCAAAAATGAGTCTAAAAATATCGGCATATCGGCAAAAATGAGTTGAAAAATATCGGCATATCGGATATCGGCAAAAATGAGTCTAAAAATATCGGCATATCGGATATCGGCAAAATGAGTCTAAAAATATCGGCATATCGGATATCGGCAAAAATGAGTCTAAAAATATCGGCATATCGGATATCGGCAAAAATGAGTTTAAAAAATATTGGTATAACGGATATCGCAAAATGAGTTTAAAATATCAGCATATCGGATATCGGCAAACTGAGTCTAAAAATATCGGATATCGGCAAAAATGAGTTTAAAAATATCGGTATATCGGATATCGGCAAAAATGAGTTAAAAAATATTGGTATAACGGATATCGGCAAAAATGAGTTAAAAAATATTGGTATAACGGATATCGTCAAAAATGAGTTGAAAAATATCGGTATATCGGCAAAAATCCAATATCGTGCATCCCTAATACAAATATATTGGTAATAAATAAGCAGATTAAACACAGAGCAAATGATGCATCTCACAGGAATGTTGAACTTGGCAGTTAGGATCTGCTCAGCGTTTACAGTCTTCAGCAGAAGTGGTTTGGTGAGCAGGAGTCCAGAGCCGGTGTTACTGCAGTCCACCACATCCACGGGCAGATCAGGGGCTCCCAGCAGCTACAAACACACATGTACCAATCAGAAGATCAACTGGAGTCCTGTGCCAGTCAATGCAAGGCCTTTCATACAATTACGTTTCAATTAAAAACAGCCAACAGTCATCCAAAAAATGTCATTATATTAAAAGTGTTCTTATAGGCAGTTTTTAAATCAACTTTTTAATGATATACTTGTTTATACTTAACATCATTGTAGAAATATAAACATTTAATCAGTGGCTGTAATTTAATTTTGTTTTCATGACAGATTTATATAATGAAGACAACATGTTGCGATTTTTTTTTAATGAATATGTAATATAGTGCATATATTTATCAACATGCTCCTCTCTAGAGTTATTTATTATAGCTGTCTATGGAGTTTATGGACATAGATTTATGGTTTATGGCTTTTCTGAGGTAAATGTAATGTTACGTGACGTGCTTTACAATGTCTTTTGTATTGTTTGACATCTTTCCACTGATTTTCCTATTTCTTTCAACAGCTTCTGATGTTCATTCAGCATTTATTTGCTTCTGTAATTAGTATTAATAAGGAAGAGATGATTGGTAGGGGTGTGAATCGGCACTGGTTTCACGATTCAATTCTATTATAATTCTCATTTCAACGATTCGATTAAATATCACGATGCATCACGATTATATCAAATTTATTTTGTGCATTTTCAATAAATTATATAAGCAGGCTACTTTGTAAAATAAGTGTTAATTAATTAATATTTAATTAATGTATTATTGTTAAGAATTAAAAGTAAAAATAGCTTCAAATCATACAAGCAAATATAAAGTCATAAATGGGAAAGACAATTACAAGTGATAAGCAAAAAACTGTTTCAGTATCTGAGAGTATATTTAAGTATCGAAGGTTTACAGATAATCATAATTATGGGTTTTTCTTTTTTCCTCAGCATTATTGTTATTTGATTATTCCTGATGAAATCATAAACAGTGGCATTCACATTAATACACAGATCGGTTTCCACATATCGGATGTTTTGTCCTGCTCTGAAGACATAACTGACTGTGTTTGCATCAATTTCGTATCATAGAAGTAGATGCAGGTGCATTTAACCGCAGCCGCGAGCTTCAGGACAAACACAAAGCGCAATACTGTATTCCACAGGGGTGCGCCGATCCGATATTCAGGATCGGTATCGCTTCGATACTGGTATTTTCTGCTGGATCGGGGTATCGGTCTGAGGAGAACGATCCAAATTCGATATTCTACATAGCTACTATTGTGTTATTGTTAAGCCCCACAAAAGCCACAAACACATTATAAAACAGCATAAAGTTTGCGTGCACTATATTTCAAGTGTTCTGAAGCCGTTACATAATTTAATGTGAGGTATAGAGTAATATTTAAGTCAAGTTGACGTAAACACTTCTCTCCGCTGCAGCTGTCCTTCATCCTCCATTCAGCGTTTAAACTGCGTGCCACGTTCGGTTACTAGAGTCAAGACGATAAACTCTCTCCACTGCTCCTATTATACTAGTCTTGATCTGCAAATAAAGTTCAATGGATTTGCATAAAGGATTTTATCTAGCTAGAGTCTCTTGCTGTTTCTAAATCGTGTTACTTTCTATAAAGTGTCTGTTAGATCACAACACTGTTCGTAGAGAGCACTATGAAGGGTTCTTCAAAAGCACAGTAACTGACGTTTAAAACGGTTAAAAGAAAAGGCTCAATAACTGTGGCACAGATTTAACACACTACGCATTAATATCTCTTAGTGCTTTGAACTTCTCTATGCGGACTCTGGAGCGCTGTGCCTGTGCGCTGTGACTCAGTGTTGCTTCAAGTGCATCATTCAGTGCATAGGATGCTCATAAGTGCTTAATATCGCTCTGTATTGGAGCCTTTCGTATTAAATTTTTGCACAATAAAAAATTATTAATAGCCTTTCTTGTTCATCTCACCTGTTATATGGTGCTGCCTCATTACTGTGCAGTGCGTTTAAAAGAAATATATTTTAATTTTACATCATATTTATTTCTATATAAATATATTACTTGTTTTCCATGAATGTATTTTACAACAATACAAAGAGCAATGTATAATTTTTTACCAGGTTTAGTTCAACACTTGTTCACTTTTCTTTGCTCCCCAATAATTTATTTTCACTCATTTTAGATTTTATAAAATGATTGTGCACTCATGATTTTTCTAGAGTAACTTTTTCTACTGAATTATCCACTAACCTCATTTATAAAAGTATTTTTGCCATAGATTATAATTACATATCCATTCATTTGTTGTTTTTCTTTACAGTAAAGTTGTCTATATTCAGTAGATTGTGTGTAAAACACAAAAGAGTGATGAGCAGGTCAACACACACGGAGAAATAGAAATTCTACACTGATTTAAAAAAACTGTGCTGGTATCGGATCGATATCGGTATCGGCAGATACTCAGAATTTTTGGTATCGGATCGGTATCGAACCAGCCCTAATTCCAAACGGCAGAAAAAAAAACTGTGCTGGTATCGGATCGATATCGGTATCGGTAGATACTCAATTTTTGGTATCAGATCGGTATCGGTTCTGAAAAAGTGGTAATCGAGCCAGCCCTAATTCCAAACGGCAGAAAAAAAAACTGTGCTGGTATTGGATCGATATCGGTAGATACTCAGAATTTTTTGTATCGGATCGGTATCGGTTCTGAAAAAGTGGTATCGAGCCAGCCCTAATTCCAAACGGCAGAAAAAAAACTGTGCTGGTATCGGATCGATATCGGCAGATACTCAGAATTTTTGGTATCGGATCGGTATCGGTTCTGAAAAAGTGGTATCGAGCCAGCCCTAGTTCCAAACGGTAGAAAAAAAAACTGTGCTGGTATCGGATCGATATATCGGCAGATACTCTGAATTTTTGGTATCGGATCGGTATCGGTTCTGAAAAAGTGGTATCGAGCCAGCCCTAGTTCCAAACGGCAGAAAAAACTGTTTTTAACCAGTTGCAACCCTAGTTAATCCAAACTGTATGTAAGTCTGAGGTGTTTCAACTGAAAGAAACTTGCACTGACTGATCTTAAAATATATCGGTGACTTTGTTTTGTCTCAAGATACACACACCAGTAATGTTTTTTTCTAAGCATGTTTATAAAAATCACTTAAAATTCCTAATTGAACTATGGCCTAATCTAAGCCCTGTCTGTGAAACCGGGCCTAGAAGACTACAGCATGTCACAATTAGACAAGCTAAAATGCATGCTAAGTAAATGAGTGTGCATTCATCAAATAAATTAAACTTCTAAGCCACTAAAAGTCAGTAAATACATGTGTACCTGGCAGCGGACGCTGAGTTTAGGCTGAGTGGTGATATTCTGGTGCTCATCCTGAACCTCAACTTTGAAGTTTACTGGCGTTCGATTCTCAACAGAGAGCATATCATCATCTGGAAACACCACAAGTGTGCGCGGAGGGCCTGGAAGATAAATGTTTTTAATTTACTGCATTATATTTCCTCTTTCTGTTGCAGTTTCTGTGTTGTTAGTCATACCAGGTTGCAGAACAATTTGAAGAGACTGGCTGTCCTTCTTCAGCCCCGGGATGTGCACCTTCACTGTGTACATCTGTTAAAATAGCACACACACCCAAATTCTGTGATAATAGCATCATTGCAAATATATATAAAAATCCTTCATGCATCTTTTAGCAAGAATGTTCTCATAATACAGTATATGTTGTGTACAGTCAAATACATTCTTGAGCATAGGTTAAAACGCATCAGTTATTACCGTTTAACTCAACATTTGAGAATCATGACCAACTGGGATTATTGTGAAACTATGTGCAACACAATGCTAACCTTGTTTTGATGACTGATCTTTCCCATGGCCCTCACATTTTTGATGACACAAGTGGTCCCAAATGCGATTCCCTCATAACTCAGCTGTAGTGAACTAATGAGAGAGATTTTACATCAGAAAAACACGTGAAAACGATACTTCCAAGATAGAAATTCCCATTATGTGCATATGAAGTGAGTGCATTATTCAATATTATTTAAATGTGACATTATTTTCAGCAAATAAAAGGGTTACAAATAGAGATCGACCGATATATCGGTTTACCGATATTTTTCCCGATATTTAAGCATTTTACCATAATCGGTTTTGTAAAAAAAAAATCGGTTTTGAATTTATTTATTTTTTTGGTCGAAATGAATGATTTATTATCTCCGCAAACGATCGCAGTTTGAGTATAGTTCTGTGTAAATAGATAAACCGCTGTCAGCAGTTTTCATAATCTAGACAAAAACATTTTAATAATTCTGATAAAACAGTTAAGAAATGCAATAAAATATGATGTTTTGTTTGTTATAGCTTATTTCAATATTCCAGAGAATATTATTCAGTGAATTATTCTTCACTCTTTAGTCTATTAAACAGCGTTTAAAACTAAAACTGTAGTTTAAAATGAAGTTGATATGACTTCTGTCCTTTATTTTCTTTATTTGAAAACATTAGACATTATTTTGCTTATTGTTAATATCAGTGTTGCTGATGATGCTTTTTATAAATAAAATATTTTTATTGTTGTAATTTGAAGATTAAATTTTACATGAAAGAATGTTAATTTTCAACAGTTGTTTGTTGTTGTTAAGACGACTGAAAGTGAAGAATGGACTTCACTCTGTTATTGATGTACTTTATAACAGTAAATAAATATCGGTTCTGCATATCGGTACATAAACATGCAAATAATCGGTATCGGTTATAAAAAAATCAATATCGGTCGATCACTAGTTACAAACAAAACCACAACAGAATTAATCGTTGCACATCTACAAAAAAAATGCAGTAGCAGCATTTCTGTTTATTAAAGAATTGGTTGAGTGAATAATTCAATGACTCGCACATAACTCGCTTATCTTCACCTTTTAAGGTAACCTACACAAGGCGTCACTGAAAAAGCTCTTCAATCAATTCAGTTACATTGTTAAGGCTTTTAAGGAAGTAATGAAAAAGTAAAAAATTAATCAAATGAACAATTCAACTTGGTCTCTAAATGTAAATGTCTTGTATCATCAAGTGTAAATGTATTGCATTACTTTCTGATCACACTGCAAATAAAAGTGATGCTCCTCTGAATTATGTTGGTCTTGTTTTCTAATGCAAATGTTTAAAGATTGTTCTATCACCATGCATTTACTAGGGATGGGCATTTTAAGCAAAAGTAATATTCGAAAATCGCACCTCTCCCGTGCATGCACCCACCTACCACACACACACACACACACACACACACACACGCACGCACACACGCACGCACGTAAATCGACTAATCGAATATTTGAAAATCGTGACCCATCCCTAGCATTTACCTAAGAAGGGAAATGACAAGACGTCTTGTGTTCTGAGAAACTGATCAAAATAAAATTGAGTTTATGATTAAAACAAGAAAAATATCTTGCCAATTGGATCAGAAAATACAACTTAAAGACACAAATGTTTTCATACCCCATTGAGAGACGTTTGTTCTTGTTTTAAAAATTCACTGAATTTTTTACAAGACTTCATGCCTTAATTTTGCATCTCAAGTAAATGGATCTTGATATAAGGATGTTTAGATATTTGTATTGGAAAACAAAAATATATGTATTGCATAATTTAATGACTATATGAATGTAAAACTGATTTAAGATCTTAAATTAAATTAAGATTAAATAAAAAAAAATTTAGTACCTTTTTAAGAGCTGCAGAAACCCTGAATGAAATGCTTTTTAAGAATTATGTTTTTATGAATTATTTATGTTATTTTAAGATTTGCCATTGTGTTCATAGTTTGTTTTCAGAATTGTCATTTGTTTTGCACAAAGTGTCCCAATTCTGAAGCAAACCTGATCCATCATTGCACTGCTTCACTCAGATTCATATCTTGAATGTGGCTTTCGGAAAATATTCTCATTTTATTTGATACATTATAAAACAGAAGCATCACAGATTACCATTATGTCAAGTGTCTGAGAATGAAACGTGCATGTGCGTACAAACACAAACACTATTAGCATTTGTTAATCTAGGGCAGAACGATTTTGGAAAATTATCTAATTGCGATTTTTTTTACCAATATTGTGATTGCGATTTAATATGCGATTTTTTTTAAAGCTCTTTATATTCTGTATAATTCAACAAAGACAAGCAATAAATCAGTGTATAGTGTGCAGTGTTGGGCACGTCACTTTAAAAAGTAATTAGTTATATTACTAGTTACTTCTCATAAATAGTTACATCATTATAAAATATACTAATTACCAGGGAAAGTAACTATTGTTACTTAAACAAAGAATTAATCAAATATGTCAAATAACTTGGATGCCCCAATATTAAATATGTTAAATGAATAAAATGGTCACTAAATAGAATACACTATTATTATAAAACATTGTACACTAATCTACACTATTTTAATGTTTCTGTTGGACAAAGTGAGAGACACCTATCAAATTAAATTGATTATTGTAAATATTATCACCCCTCTATGGACATCTAGGCAATACAATCTCCATTGGCTTGTCTTTTTTTGTTGTTTACTCACCAGATTAATATTAATGATCTGATATATATATATATATATAAAGCTTATGTTTGTAAAATAGCAGTTTTTTTTTTATATCTCACTTAACATCAGTCAGTCAAACATTATAGGATATTATGATAATTTAGCATTCAATTTTAGCATTCTATGATGATAGAACTTTAGTAATTATAATAACCATGTATGAATGCATATTTGTCATGTTGTCTGAATTTAGGACTGGTGGTGGTGCTTAAGATATTGTTTGTCATTTAGTGTTTCTATAAAAAAAACACTACAAATAATACTGATAAGATAACAAAACTACCAAGAATTCTACTATTAATAATCAAATAAAACACCGAGGATTATTGAGCTGCTGGGTTCATGAATATTAATCACGTAGTCTGCGTTCGCGCAAATTGATTTGCTGAAATCTAAACAGGGTGAGCACCGGCCAATGAGATTGCAGTTTGCACATTAGCTCCGCCCCCTACTACAGGAGAACCCGGCAGTTCTTAAAAGCTGGAGACTTCCAAACGAACTCCGTTATTTTGAGAGGAAAATACAACAAAGGATATCGTTTACATGTAGCGCGTCAATTCAGCATGTTATGAAAGACCCGCGGACACGAAAACAACCCGAGCCAAACTGCAGACTTGGCAACATAGCGTCCTAACAGCTTCCTCTGAAGACTGCTTAGATGTGTTGGACTTGAAGCAGCGCTGCTGAAACGATCGGTGTGTGTGTGTTATCACAGTACCGCGAGAGCTATAAGAGAGCGGACGTCTCCTAATGCTCTCTCTCGCCGTACTTGGATGTCATACGATCGTCATACACTACTCTCGCATGTCACGTGACCGAGTGTAATCGCAGACGCGATAAAATCGTGTTTTTTCATATCGCGATATTAGCGCAAATGCAATTAATCGTTCAGCCCTAGAAAGCAATGCACAGCAACAGGAACAGTTGGAAAGGATAAATCAATGGTCAGACAAAGTTAGGACATTTCTACAGTGTGCACGCAGACCTCTACAGAGCTTGTGTGTCTACACTTTGACCTACCTACATTCCAGCTGGGGTTTAATGTCACAGGGCGGCTGGGTGGGATAATCAAACTCATCCCTAAAATCTAGAGGAATACAGAAGGGAACTCCGACATGGACCGGAGACGAAATGATGCCTAGAACAAAAGATGCTGCTTCACCTTCTGTTGGAGAAACAAAGAAGACAAAGCGTGAGAATTTAACACGGCATCTAACAGGAGATGAGTTGCTTCAGTCATGCGTTATTTTAGACACTACTGTATAGAGGTGCAACGGATCACAAAACTCACGGTTCGGATCTTACTACGGATTTTGAGCCACGGATCGGATCAGCAAAAAAGTTGTGTAAACTACTAGCTTAACTACTAAAGTCAGAGACAATTACACAACTTACAAGCATAGATGAACAGCCTAAAACATAAAATTATAAATAAAGACAGTAAGAGTAGTATTCAGGTGCAGAAATGTACAAGTTAAGTGTAAAACAACACAATAATGCTTACTGCATAAGTTAAAAACAGATTAATTTAGTTAAAGCTGTGGTGTTGTTTGTTTAGCAGACTGAAGCAGGTATTATAGGCTGCTGTCTCTTTAAGACTAAATGCACGGACCTAATACTGACACACATCCGGTTTCTTTCTCAGCTGTATGCATTAACTTAAGACATAACCGACTGGGTTTACCAGAACACTTGCCAATACGGGTATTTTAACATAACTTTTGGTGTGTGTATGTATGTATGTATTCATCCGTAGAGACGTGGTCTGAATAGCCTCTTCTCTCTGTGTGTGTGTGTGTGTGTGTGTCTCTGTGTGTGTGTGTGTGTGTGTGTGTGTGTGTGTGTGTGTGTGTGTGTGTGTGTGTGTGTGTGTGTCTCTCTGTGTGTGTGTGTGTGTGTGTGTGTGTGTGTCTCTCTCTCTGTGTGTGTGTGTGTGTGTGTCTCTCTCTCTCTCTGTGTGTGTGTGTGTCTCTCTCTGTGTCTCTGTGTGTGTGTGTGTGTGTGTGTGTGTGTGTGTGTGCATGTGTGTGTGTGTGTCTCTCTCTGTGTGTGTGTGTGTGTGTGTGTGTGTGTGTGTGTGTGTGTGTGTGTGTGTGTGTCTCTCTCTGTGTGTGTGTGTGTGTGTGTGTGTAAAAAAAAAAACATCTCTCTCTCTGTGTGAATCGCAATACTTGTGTGTGTGTCTCTCTGTGTGTGTCTCTCTCAGGTATCGTGTGTGTGTGTGTGTGTGTGTGTAAGTGTATCTCTCTCTCTCTCTGTGTCACCTGTGTGTGTGTCTCTAAACCTCTCTCTGTGTGTGCATACTCTCTGTGTGTGTGTGTGTGTGTGTGTGTCTCTCTCTCTCTCTGTGTGTGTGTGTGTCTTTCTCTCTGTGTGTGTGTGTGTGTGTGTGTGTGTGTGTGTCTCTCTCTCTGTGTGTGTCTCTCTCTCTGTGTGTGTCTGTGTGTGTGTCTCTCTCTCTCTAAATGATAAGCTTTAACTCTATGATGGTCTAGAGTAAAAAAAACAAAAAAAAAACATCTCAACACAGCAATATTGAATCGACCTGTGGAGGATCTTAAACCAGGTTCACATCTACATACTTGCATACTACTCTTAGTATTTTTACAGTAAGAGTCGACGCGGTTCTGAATTCAGCTCAGGTGTGAACAGGGCCAGTGTGCTTTACCTTTAATGGAGAACTTGAGGGTGTGGTTGGGAAGTCTTTTTCCGGCCCATTCGCTGGCCGAGTTGTCACTCAGCATGGTCTGCAGATGCAGCGTGTACTTCCCGAGCTTAGTGAGATTCTCTGGAAGAAAAAACACTCGCTTAGTACTCTACGAGAAGCACAGCAAACCCCAAAAACTGTGCTAGCAAGTCCTCATTTCAAAAGGAAACAAAAAGAGAGACTCGTTATTTTACAATCAAGCAACAGGAAAATATGTATCAATAGATTACAGAAGAAAACGGACCAGAGACACGCTTTCAAAGTATATAATACAATTTGACTATGAGCTGAAAACAGACATTTTAAAATGCAATTGTACTAATCAATTTTATTTTAATTTAAAAATACACATTTTTCCATAAATAAACGTTTTTTTGTATTTTGAAACATTGACATTCCAAAAGAATCATATTTGAATCATGTGCAAAATATTTAAACTCTAAAAATGGTCAAATTCTACAATATACATTGGTAACGCTTTACAATAATGTCCCATTAGATAATATTAGTTAATACATTTCTAACAATGAGCAATACATTTGTTATGGTGTTAATTAATCTTTGTTAATATTAGTTCATTTTTAGATAATGTTAGCTCAGGTACAATAAATAATATTGATTTTGAAAATGTATTGGAACTGACTTTAAGCTTCAAAAGTATTTTTTAGTGTTAGTTCACGTTAATTCATAACTTTTTCCCCAACCACCTGCCATATTTATGACCATCAGTGGTGCATGTCTAGATCCACGTTTATATATTGAATCTGTCTCTCTCTGCATGCAATGCTATAATTGGAGAGGGATTGTGGATTAAAAGCATATAAATGTCCACGAATGGACCTGGTCTGGATCAAATCCAAGACTCGTGAAGATCTCGGTTCATGTGTTTTGTATACACCAGCATTACTTTGCCCTGCTGATGGAGAATTATGATGAATGAATGCAATCGAATATGAATATGTGAGATGATTGGCAGATTTTTACCCATGGGCTTGAACCAGTACTCCCACTTGGATGAATGAACACCAATGTGGGAGTTCGTCTGGACGTCTCCTTTAGGAGCTGAAGGAAGAAACGGATAAAAATACTGTATGTCACAAGCATATCGTGCATAGGAATATATATGAACAATACTCATGTCATTGCATATGTAAATATACACATGCATAGGGCTGGGCGATATGACGATATGTATCGGATTGACGAAATAAAAAGTCTATCGTTTCATATTATGCTCTATCGTTTATTTCGTGGTGTCGCAAAATACATTGTTTACGGTAATACCTTTTCATCATTTGAGTGACTGATCTTTATACGCCGCCCACCACGGGACGTGAAGGAGAGAGAACGACCACGAAACCAGGAGCTCGTTACTAAACGAGGGACTACATCTGTAGCATGGACATGCGTTTTTAAGCACTGTAGCTTTAAAACAACCGATTTTAAGCCGTTGAAACTCAAACAACAGAGCTATATGCGTGCGCCGTCTCTTTCTGTGTGAGAGGAGCGCCTTTTCTTTTTTACCGACTTTGAACAATTACATAAACACACTTATATGCATCAGAATCCCGTCTTTGCATAAACACAGTGATTTAGATCTTAAGAGAGAGTAAACGGCAGAAAGAGAAACACAATGTAACAGTGTATTAGATCCGGACTTCGCTCTTAAAGGGAAGCGTTCAATATTGATCCGGACTTCGTCTTAAAGGGAAGCGTTCCAATATTGATCCGGACTTGGTCTTAAAGGGAAGCGTTCCAATATTGATCCGGACTTCGGTCTTAAAGGGGAAGCGTTCCAATATTGATCCGGACTTCGCTCTTAAAGGGGAAGCGTTCCAATATTCGTTCATATTAATCACAACACTGCTAGAACATCTCTCACTGCTCTCGACAATCACTTTTGTAACTTAAAAATAACACCAATAATGATATATTTAATATATAGTTCACTATATCTATCATAGATAGATAGATAGATATAATTAACACAGTGAAGACTAATTAATTTACACAATGTAGCGTTTCTTATTTATTGTATTTTTTTGTCCTACTGCTTGCAATTAGTTTCTTATCCTTATTTCATCACTGACTGTTTATTTATTTTCTCTCTCTCTCTTTAGGCTTGTATTAGTTTGATATTGACATTGGTGACAAGGATTATGAAAACTATATGGTATCAAAGATTTTAATATAATAAAAATCTTTTTAAAATAAAATAGAAATCACTATATCGTGATATATATTGTTATCGTGATATAAAATGTGTCATCTCGTGATATAAGATTTAGGTAATATCGCACACCCCTACACATGCATACAAAAAGCATGATATAATTATCATGCACTGACAACAAACAATAATGTAGTAAATGCCACTCACAGTGCCAGATGACTTTCAGCTCAATCAACAGTTTCTTAGTAGTGCCAGCCACAGGCAGCCGAGACATCGAGTCTCCTTTTTTGTTCAAAATCTCCACTTTAATTGGACCTGAACAAGAACAGATGCATACCAAAAACTCACGGTCAAGTCCGTTTCTCTACAGGTCTGTCGTGCTGTCGGTACAAGATTAGACGAAGGGGCTGTTTTTGATGAGAGTATATTATGTTTTTATTTAAATAATGTAATAAAGTTGTGAGTTAAAGGAGTAGTTCACTTCCAGAACAAACATTTACAGATAATGTTCTCCAAGATGTGCGTCTCTTTCTTTCTTCAGTCGTAAAGAAATTGGTTTTTGGAGGAAAACATTTCAGGATTTCTCTCCATATAATGGACTTCAATGAGTTTGAGCTTCCAAAATGCAGTTTCAATGCAAATGGCTCTAATCGATCTCAGCACGAGAAACGATCAATTATTTTCTACAAAAAATGTACAATTTATACACTTTGTAACCTTGTTCCTGTGGCTCAGTGGTAGAGCATTGTGTTAGCAGCGCAAAGGTTGTGGGTTCGATTCCCAGAGAACACAAATACTGACAAAAACTGTATAACCTGAATGCACTGTAAGTCTCTTTGGATAAAAGTGTCTGCTAAATGCATAAATGTTAACCTCAAGCGCTCGTCTTGTGTAGCTCTGTGTGAACGGTGTATTTCCAGTTCATGACAGTTAGGGTATGTCATCTCATTTTCTCCTCAAACTTCAAAATCGTCCTACATTGCTGCAGAAGTACCGACCGATTGTGTTTAGCAAGTGAACATGCAAAAGAAAATAAAATAAAAGGTAGAACCACGATGTAGGACGATTTTGAAGTTGGAGTAAATGAGATGACATACCCTAACTGTCATGAACCAGAATACACAGTTCATGCAAAGCTACACAAGATGAGCGTTTGAGATTAAAAAGTATATAAATTGAATTTTTTTTAAGAAAATAGTCACTAGATGAGACCCTTCTTCCTCGTCTGGGATCGTTTAGAGCCATTTGAAGCTGCATTTAAACTGCATTTTGGGAGCTCAAACTCATGGAGAGAAATCCTGAAATGCTTTCCTCATAAAAACGATTTCTTTCCAACTGAAGAAAGACATTAACATCGTGGATGACAAGGGGGTGAGTACATTATCTGTGAATGTTTGTTCTGGAGGTGAACTCCTGCTTTAATGTCTTCGGCCAGCACATGTTTGGTAAGGTTTGCACCGCGAGGTGTTTGTATGCGAGCGAGTTTGTTCACCTATGGGTGTGCCGGCCGGACGAGCGTCGTTCTCAGCCCAGGCGCTTCCCTCGGGCCACGTAACCCTCAGCCGATCTGGAAGTCTGATGAAGAACACATTGCATTTCAATCTCACACTGTGCTTAGTTACGTAAGCCTATAATGCCATTCACTAAAAGAGGAGGGTATACCTGGATAAGACTTTTTATATCCAGTTTTATTGACAATAACAGAATATGGTAGGGCTACACGATTTGGGGAAAAATCTAATTGCGATTTTTCTAATCAATTTTGTTTTATTATTTAAAATAAAACAAATCCAGGTTTGCTTTTATGACTGAACAGTTTGACCCAAATTGTGCTCATATATCAATATGGCTACATAATAATTTATATTATTACATTTTACTTGTATTATAGGTTTATTTAATTATCAGCACATTTATTTAGCTATAAATTAAACTATAAAGCTGTGAAATTACAGTTTAATACTTGTTGTTTTATATACTTGTGTGTAGAGATTGACCGATATATCGATTTACCGATACTTTTCCCGATATTTAAGCATTTTACCATTATCGGATATCGGTTTTGTAATATCGGATTCACCGATAAATGCCATCTAGTGGTTGTTTTGAGAATTGCGTGCAGGATCGCGATTGCAGCGCGTCTGAGGGGAGACAAGACAACAACAACGGCGTCCTGGTACTTGATTTGCTGTAGTTAGTAAACTTTATTTAACATAACAGCCATTAATGCACAAATTTGATGTATTACATAAATGCCTGATATGCAGTTTGTGCAGCTTGGCTCTAAGAAATAGAGACGAACTCACGGAGTCGCGTAAGATAATCCGTCAATCTTTCCCAATAAAGACGTAACTGTGCATGAATTAAATAATACAGACATGAATGAGCGCATGCTGGAAATAAAAGCGCTGAATTTAATCTCTCTCTGTTGTATTTGCTCATCTTAATCTCGTTTTAATTTTCAACAGTTTTTTGTTGTTGATAAGATGACTGGAAGGAGAAAAAACCAAAGCGAAGCATTTACTTCACTCAGTTTTTTATTTGCTTTATAACAGTAAATAAATATCGGTTCTGCATATCGGTTATCGGGAACATAAACGTACAAATAATCGGTATCGGTTATAAAAATCAATATCGGTCGATCACTACTTGTGTGTTATTATTATTTATAAATTACATTATTGTTATTAAAATTAAAAATAACTATAAAATAATAATTTCAGTATGTATGGGAAGATGGTTGGTGTTCCCAAATGCACAATGAAGCAACCCAAAACTAGTCTTTACTGTTAAGGTGAAGTACAGATTAGAGACAGGTCTTACTTTGCGAGCTCATCCTCGATTTTCTTCTTAATGGTTGCGGCTGCAGCCAGCCGGTCGATCTTAGAGATGGGAATGACCCTCAGCTCATCATACAACTCCTTCGGTTCCTATGAAAACACATCAGAGACGTACACCAACGTACGTTTATACACTGATCTTACGGTTCGATTGAGATTATCATGTCATCGATTCGGTTCAATTCGATATCACGGTGAAGTGACGATGCACTGCATCCTCAATTTGACTTCACATGTATACAATTTTGTCAATAAATACAAGCAGTCAGATATATGAACTGAACCTTTAATTTGGCCTGCTCAAAGAAAACACGCTTCTTTAATGTATCAAACAAAACTGAGTCTGGGCACAGAAGACAACAGGAGCGTTCAGAACAACAGTAAATACTAAATACTTGGCACTGACAGGGTTAACGGCTGATGTGGTTTCTCAAGTTAGTTGTATTACCCCCTGCCATGGGCGTAACCACCATATACTTTGGGGGGGCAAGTATTGGAAAAATACCAATCTGTCCCCCCCAATAATAGGCCTATTATATTGTAATATGTGACATATGATATGCCCTCCTTTTATGAACACTGGTTGAAGCCTAGTGGATCTGTTGTTATTTCCAAATTACTTTCAATTTAGGAAAAACAAGGGAAACAAAACGGTGTGACCACCCCCCCCTCGATTGTACACTTGGTTGAGCCCATAAACGCCGGCTCGCGGCATCGTTTGAAAAAACGCTCAGTCCGACTGTCACTGGTGCTTAAATGAAATGAAGGTAGGAGCTAAAAGAAAGAAGCAGGACGAACAGGCGGACATTCGCCTTTTTTTCAGACGGTAAGCAAGTGGACACCTAAAAAGTAGTGCCATGGTTAAAAATACCGCGGCAATTTTTGAATAAATGTGAAAAAATATCACGTTTAAATGGCTCAGTATTATAGCTAGCATGATACCCTGAAAATAGTCTGAATAATGAACTGCTGGAGTCACAGACCAATGAGTTCCCGCTCTTCCCACTCCATTGATAAGCCTCCATTCATTCATTGATGGCCTGGCCTGTTTGTTTTTACGATCTGATATCTGGGGGAGGGCTCACATTTGGACCCCCCCCAATATCTATACCATGGTTACGCCCTTGCCCCCTGCATATGTTATTTGTGCGTGACATGATTTACACACAGCGTGTCTTCTCCAGGTCGTGCTCACCTGGTTGTTCATAAAAGCCAGATGTCGGCTTTTGAAGTAGTTGGATTATTTGTAATTATACGCGCACTCGCGTCTCTCCTCCCTCCGCCATCCTATGCTCCCGCGACAAAACATGTATGCGACAAATGACATCAGAAAAGCTTCACATTATAATCAGTTATGGTCTATTATTGAACCGATACCGAATCGTCCTCGTCTGCATCTCAGAAACGATTCATTTCCACAGCCCTACTAGAGATACACAATATATCGGCCGATTTACTGTTACAGCACAAAAAATGTGGCCGATGTGTATTAAAGCTGATTACTAATGGATTATTTCCCTCAGCTGAGACACTTCAGATGCAAACTAATCGCCATGATGGGTTTGAATTACTTCAAATATGATTGTAATCACTTCAAAAAGGACAATGCAGTTAAGAGCAACATGTGCAGGGTAAGTATGTCATATAGGCCACGTAACATTACACTGCTGTAGGATTGCTGTGATGGACGGTGTTGACGGTGTGAAGGCATAACACGGTTATGTCACTTGCCCCACCGTCATTTTGATTTTTTATAGTAATACAAATAATTTTGTTCAGTTAGAGAACAGGCACCACAATTAAAGTGCCCCTATTATGACATTTTGGAAATGATCTTTCATGCAGTGAGTAACATCTCTAAGTGAATAAAAACATCCTGCAAAGTTTTAAATCTGAAAGTGCACCGTGTATAAAGTTATTATCTCTCAAAATAAAGAGTCGACTCTGAATCATTGAAACGAGTCGTTTTTAAAATGAATCCCATGCTGTTTAATATTGACGTATATGAAACTTTAGCATATTGACTTCCACTTGTTGCGCACACAGACCCGGGAAAACTTTTATATATATATTTTTGTTACTCCTAAACATTTTTCTTTACAAATCCTCAGTTTGTGCTTCAATTTCATGCTTCAGCTTATGACAATGAGTGCTGGGCGATATGGCCCAAAAAATTATCACGATCATTTTTTTAAATATCAGTCGATATCGATAATTATCACGATAAATGTCAAATCTTTATTTCTTTCAAATTTAAACCCAGATTTTTTTCTCCAAAGATAAAGTTGTAGAAACCAGACCATTCATTTTCCTAAACAAAATAACAAAATAATAAATACAAAAAAAATATTTCTTAGTTTCTGCGTGCTCTAATGAGTGATATTTCAAATCAAGAAACAGGTTTGGGTTGCCTCATAATATTAATAATAATATCCCTTTTTTGTATCTTAGAAATGCACATTTGATCGTAGCTTGAGTTCGGATGCAGAGGTACATTTTTATTCATTATCAAAATCAGTAACATCTGTAAAAATTGTAGCAAACTCAGTTTTATATGGTAAAATATATTCTGACCATGTTTTTTTATTTATTTAGCATTGGTCCC
>CM050413.1:51323936-51353936 GCA_027564155.1 Gymnocypris eckloni scoliostomus | reverse complement strand
ATTTCTCTTAGTTGTGGAGTCAAAAAATTATGAAACACCCATAAGAAGTATTAATTTGAAAACCATCAGATAATGAAATGCTCAAAAAAAAAGCATTGAAAGATGCATATTAACCACAAAGGACTTTGAGAATTAAGAAAGGGAAAGTTACTCTGAGACAGTGGTGTAGGGAATGAGCCGCCCGTTCCAGAAGCACTCAAAGATCGGACGCTTGCCCCGAGCTTCAGAGTTCAAAATCACACAGTCCTCATCCTCATCCTCTGAAGGACCTAAAACACAAACACACCGGCCTATAAAGACTAGTTCAGCTATTATTAGAGCATCTTTCTCGGTGTGGAATATACCTAATGCAAAGGGATCCACTGGGAAGGTTTCTCGATCGTAGAGGAACGGGTGATAACGGATCAATCCCTCCACTAACGAATCTCCAGCGCTGGTGGCTTTGAACTCAAAAGTAGAAAAACTCGAGTTGATATACAGAGTCTGCATGTCATTATCCACCTCCCTCAGATTCATCACACGGGGGATTCGAGGAGAGCGCTCCAGCAAACTGATCTGAGAAATAAGAGAGAAAGAGCTTCAGAGAAAACAAGGACACTAAAAAACTGAATGATCAATGCATCTAGTGGCACAAATACATACGCATCTGTACCTGAATGTCAATGTTGGAGACATGGTCATTTGTTCTCGTACTTTTCTGGTCGTTTCCATCAACTCCGTGTATGTAGTAATGGTAAGTATGCCTGAAATTATACAAATGGCATTAAATGGCACATAGCTGGCCTTAAAGGACCAGTTCACACAAGAACGAACTCACCCTCAAGATACTTGCTCATCAATGGATGCTCTGCAGTGAATGGGTGCCGTCAGAATGAGAGTCCAAACAGCTGATAAATACATCACAATAATCCACACCCAACAAGATGGAACTGGAGTGGTGTGGTTTACTGTGATGTTTTTATCAACTCTCATTCTGACGGCACCCATTCACTGCAGAGCATCCATTGCTGAGCAACTGATGCAATGCTACATTTCTCCAAATCTGATGAAGAAACAAACTCATCTACATCTTTGATGTAGGGTTAAAATAATTGGCTCATAAAAGACATTAATTTGCAAATCAGACGTCACAGGTCTAGCAGTACTAATTGCTGTGTAAAGCAAACAATCATTAAACTATTAAAATAAACTAAAACAACTAAAAAATTTGACTCAAGATTTGTTTGTTTAAAAAAAAAAAAACATGATTCCAAAAGTCTTGGAAACCCGAGATGTTATGTTTGCTGATATGTTGTCGATTAATTAAGGACGTAGATACACTTTTCTAATTATGCCAAGCTCTAAAATACTTTATTCAGTAGCAAATTGTGATTAAAACAAATATGTTCAAAGTCCTTATCCAGTAACACAACGTCAAAATGATTTATTGGGCTAAATGCATAAATGAAATTTTAACTGTAAATCTAATATATGAAATGTAGTTTTAAACTTTTAAATATAATTATTGTAATTAATTTTCTATTTACAGATCCTGCCAAAATATTAATGAAAATAAAACTAGTGTTGGCAAGCCTTTAAATATAATTGTGAACAATGGGAGACAAAAAGGTTAACCACCATTTCCTAACAAATGTAATTATATTCCTGCTAATATAACTCTTAACATTTTCAGCAAGAACTCTCATGCAAAAACTAGAATAAAAATAGAGTTCATGTATGTGCATTTGAGACGTACGCCAGCTCTCTGGTCCACAGACTGAAGTTGTGTTTTAGGAAGGTGACGTGTTCCTGTTGGACTCGAGTGATGACAACGGCAGTAAAACTCTCCTTTCCTTCTTCTTCCACCACAATGGACCGCAGAAACTGCTCCTCGCTGTCATTCACGTGCGAGTAATCGCCAGGCTGCAAGAAAACACACGCATATACATTTCTAAATAATATCCATGGGCCAACGTTTACATGAACCCTAATAATCCGATCGTAATAGGACTAGAAGCACAATCGGTATAAAAGAAAAAACTCTGAAACTATTTTGTGCAATTGGAAGTGTGCTACACACAGGTGAGCGGGCCTGTACAAACCACCTGTAGTAACACACTCTTCACACATTACTGTGTGTACATAATCCCAGAAAAGCCTCAATAGCATGTGTTTACATGCTCATGCACGACAAATCACCTTACACTGTTCCCCAGCCAGCTGCTTGACTTACGATGTTCCTCTCTGCACATGTACAGTACTCATTTGAAGCCTTCGTACAGTTTGTATTTTTTAGTCTACGTATAGGTGAACATTTCTATATAGTATAGTTACACTCCAAATCTATCAGTAGGTTAGTTGTGTATAGGTTTATAGTGTTATTTTTTACTTCATTGTTGTATTTATGTAGCACCGTGGTCCTGTGAGGCACGACGTTTCGTTCCACCGTATGTACCCACATGTAGCAGAATGACAATAAAGCTCAACTTGAGTCACATGTAACCATGTCAATCGGATTGAATTGGCCAAAACTTCGATCGGATTGTAAAGGGGTGGTTTTGATTCCTCTTGTAATCCGAATGAGAAGACATTAAACACTTGATCGGATTGAAAACCGAAACTGGAAAGTACTGCGCATATGCAGTGACATACAAATAGCGCAATAACACGCAGAACGAGCTGCTCTTTGGTGAATAAAGTGTCATAAATGACTCTCCAGTCAGTCTAAAATTCAGCTTTCACTCGGCGTCTGTGAAGTGGAGCAGGACAACGTCCCAGCAGTCCTTGTTTAAGACTCTCATCCACAGATGACTGGTTTTGGGCACGGGAAGAGGCACTTTTAATGCCCTCTTAAAGTAAGAAGCTCAACACAACAGTTCATGAGCTGGTCGTCACCTAATAAAGACCCGAAGTAGATAAATATCAAGTATCACAGTACGCGACAACAGCGGGAAACTCTGAAAAAGAGTCCATGTTAACTAGTGACATGAGATGAATCGAGTTCCCCTCACCTTCCTGTTTCTAATGAAGCCGGAGTAAATCTCTTCCTTGTTCATCTCCTTGCGCTCGAAGTCATCTTTAGACATGATAAATTCATGAACATCTGGAGAGCCTGCAGGTTTACTGATCATCTGAAACACACGTTGAGTTAAAGGAAATGTTCAATCACAACAGGGTTTCATGAAGAGCTTTTCAAGACCACGGAAAAGAAAACGCAAGGACCAAATTAACTGCAACACAATCCGTCTAAACGTAAACGTCTGGGGAGGAGAAAATGAGTTTGATTAGCAACTTACAACAGATTAGTTACTAAATTAATATCTTTTACTGTCCCTTTAGATCACACTGCAGAAATGATGTTCTTCCAGCGACAATTAAATGAGTTTATGATTAAAACCAGAACAAATATCAGCCAAAGGGCTTCGAAAACAACTTTTCCATACCTCATTTACAAATGAAGAGTTCAGATGCAATCTATAATTTTCATCTAAAATGAGCGTTATTATCAGCCTCCTATGTTTAGGTTCAGTCATTTTAATCTACCGGCAATGTATAGGAGCTTTTCTATGCAATTAAAGTGAAACAGCTGAAGGAACATAAATATAGGAGCCTGATAAAATGCTCATTTTAGAAGAAAATATCAGACGGCACTCTTCAAACATTTTCTCTTGTTTTAAGCATAAACTCACTTAACTTTGTTCACTTGTTAAGAAAACAAGACTTTGTATTTCAAGAACATGTATCTGGATTTAAGACTTTAGATATTTGTATTGGAAAACAACATAGAAATACTTTGAAATGCACAAGATTTTATGCCAGAACTTTTTGTTCTGTTTTCATCCACCTATTTTTATGCGCATTTTGGATTTTCGCATTAAAAAGCGCTGGATGGAAATGCCAAGATGCGCATAAAATATGCATAAAAAAACGTATGCGCACATTTGAGTAGGATACCTTTTTATCCGATAAGAAAAAGTGACGATGGAAACACATTTACAGAATAAACTCCTCCATGCGCATCAAAAAAGTCATGTGAATTTGAGCTTCGACACAGTATAACTTGACTAATCTAATAATTAAATCATCTCGTTCTCAGCATCTATAAGTTGTTCTGGTCGTTCTGAAAAGCCTGAGGAAAGTCCGTCATCAAAGTATTTCTGTATAATTGTCTTACACGACTGTGTTCCCAAACAGCAGCATCCGCCTCCGAACAGCATTTATTGTGTCTCGTCTGCTCTCTCTGAGGCGCAAATCATTTATATCATATATGAAAACTATTATATTCAGTGGCTTCTTAGTGATATTCAATGCCACAGTTTACCAGGAAGAGACGATGCTGTTCTCTTTGACTCGTTGGATGGAAACGGTGCTTTATTCGCATATGTTTTATGCAATATTCCAGTTTTGCGCGTAAGTTAAATTTGAATATTTGGATGGAAACATAACTAATGACTGTCTATGCAACCATTTACATGTTAAAACGTATAAACTATCAGATGACAGACAGCATGTAGTAGATTGTGTACAAAAGGTTTTTCAGCCAAGTTTTGATCATGTAGACTTTTTTGTATCAAATACAATACAGTAGGACTTAAAAGGTTAACTTTAACTTATAAGAACAAACTTTTTTATGTTCATTTCTGTATTCTTTTGTCTTAGATTAACTATTTTAATTGTACATCACTTTGTATTATGCATATTTCTTTTTAGTTTTGTGTCTTATGTACCGTGCACCTTATGCAGAAGCTCTGCAATTTCATTGAATCTTGTGTACAATGACAATAAAAGGAAATTCTAAATTCTAATTTCTAACTAAATGTAACATTGCTCACACAAATTCTATGGATTTCTATGTTGTTTTACAATATAAATATCCAAACAGTCTTAAATCTAGATACATTTGAGAAACCCATAAGGCTCTTCAAGAACACAAATATTTAAACTCTCTCCTAATTTTTATGCATCAAAAGTCTGTGCAATCAAAATG
The DNA here is from genome assembly GCA_027564155.1 of Gymnocypris eckloni scoliostomus. Taxonomy (NCBI): domain Eukaryota; kingdom Metazoa; phylum Chordata; class Actinopteri; order Cypriniformes; family Cyprinidae; genus Gymnocypris; species Gymnocypris eckloni. The sequence continues at coordinate 51,348,970 of CM050413.1, read as the reverse complement.
CAATCATGCACCAAAAATGTGAAAAGACAGTAAATCCATATGAATGCAGTTAATCAATGCTCTGAACGCACTTTTAAGTAAGCGTTAACACGTTTTACACACTAGTTGTCTTTGCACATTAAGCTGGGTTAGAAAAAAGCACTTCTGCTTTAATTAAAAGTAACACAAATGAATGCAATATATGTGTTACAAGTCTGACATTTGTTGAATAAAAGTGAATAAACTGCGTGCAAACATACTCTGACAGACTGGCCGATGTAAAACACAGCCTGTTTGCCTCCGACTCCAAAATACGAGATGTCACTGTTCAGACTGCGTGGAACTGGATCCGGCCGCACGTAACCGGTTTCTTCACTGCGTCGACAACACAGAAGAGGAAGACAGCTGACGGTTTATCAGGGCAAGCTCCATCAGGTCATTAATATGGGCATCAGACAATCAGCTAGATATCATTCCACATTTTTGACTAGTGCTGTCAAACTATTAATCGCATACAAAATAAAGGTTTTGTTTGCATAATATTTGTGACACCGGACCACAAAACCAGTCTTAAGTGTACATTTTCAAAATTGAGATTTATACATAATCTCAAAGCTGAATAAATAAGCTTTCATTGATGTATGGTTTGTTATGATCGGACAATATTTGAAAATCTGGAATCTGAGGAAGCAAAAAAATCTAAATATTGAGAAAATCATCTTTAAAGTTGTCCAAATGAAGTTCTAAGCCATGCATATTACTAATCAACAATGAACTATAGATATATTTACGGTAAGAAATTGACTAAATATCTTCATGGAACATGATCTTTACTTAATATCATAATGATTTTTGGCATAAAAGAAAAATGGGAAATTGACCCATACAATGTATTTTTAGCTATTGCTATAAATATACCCCAGCGACTTATGACTGGTTTTGTGCTCCAGGGTCACATATGTGTGTGTATTGTGTATATTTATGAATGAATGAATGGGGCATTTATATAGTGCTTTATTGTGTATTGCTGTACACCCAAAGTGCTTTACAAACATGTGGGGGGGTCTCTCCTCAACCACTACCAGTGTGCAGCATCCACTTGGATCTGACGGCTGCCACAGGACACGCCAGTGCGCTCACCACACACCAGCTACAGGTGGAGAGGAGAGAGTCATAGAGCCGATCAAGTGTATGCGCTCACCACACACCAGCTACAGGTGGAGAGGAGAGAGAGTCATAGAGCCAATCAAGTGTATGCACTCACCACACACCAGCTACAGGTGGAGAGGAGAGAGAGTCATAGAGCCAATCAAGTGTATGCTCTCACCACACACCAGCTACAGGTGGAGAGGAGAGAGAGTCATAGAGCCAATCAAGTGTGCAGCTCACCACACACCAGCTACAGGTGGAGAGGAGAGAGAGTCATAGAGCCAATCAAGTGTATCGCTCACCACACACCAGCTACAGGTGGAGAGGAGAGAGAGTCATAGAGCCAATCAAGTGTCGCTCACCACACACACCAGCTACAGGTGGAGAGGAGAGAGAGTCATAGAGCCAATCAAGTGTATGCTCACCACACACCAGCTACAGGTGGAGAGAGAGAGAGTCATAGAGCCAATCAAGTGTACGCGCTCACCACACACCAGCTACAGGTGGAGAGGAGAGAGAGTGATAGAGACAATCAAGTGTATGCGCTCACCACGCACCAGCTACAGGTGGAGAGAGAGAGAGACATAGAGTCAATCAAGTGTATCGCTCACCACGCACCAGCTACAGGTGGAGAGGAGAGAGAGTCATAGAGCCAATCAAGTGTATGCGCTCACCACACACCAGCTACAGGTGGAGAGGAGAGAGAGTGATAGAGACAATCAAGTGTGTCGCTCACCACAGCTACAGGTGGAGAGAGAGAGAGAGTCATAGAGCCAATCAAGTGTATGCTCACCACACACCAGCTACAGGTGGAGAGGAGAGAGAGTCATAGAGCCAATCAAGTGTATGCACTCACCACACACCAGCTACAGGTGGAGAGAGAGAGACATAGAGCCAATCAAGTGTATGCTCACCACACACCAACTACAGGTGGAGAGAGAGAGTCATAGAGCCAATCAAGTGTACGAGCTCACCACACACACCAGCTACAGGTGGAGAGAGAGACATAGAGACAATCAAGTGTATGCTCTCACCACACACCAGCTACAGGTGGAGAGGAGAGAGAGTCATAGAGCCAATCAAGTGTATGCTCACCACACACCAGCTACAGGTGGAGAGGAGAGAGAGTCATAGAGCCAATCAAGTGTACGCGCTCACCACACACCAGCTACAGGTGGAGAGGAGAGAGAGTCATAGAGCCAATCAAGTGGATGGGGATAATTAGGAGGCCATTATTGACAAGGGCCAGTGGGGGGAATTTAACCAGGACACCGGGGTTACACCCCTACTCTTTACAAGAAGTGTCATGGGATTTTTAATGACCACAGAGAGAAAGGACCTCGGCTTAACATCTCATCCAAAAGATGGTGCTTTTTATAGTATAGTGTCCCCGTCACTACACTGGGGTGTTAGGACCCACACAGACCACAGGGTGAGCACCCCTGCTGGTCTCACTAACACCCCTTCCAGCAGTAACCTAGTTTTCCCAGGAGTCTTCCATCCAGAAACTGACCAGCTCAACCCTGCTTCACTTCAGTGGGCAACCAGTCTTGGGCTGCAGGGTGATATTTATGCATATACATATACACACACATACAGTATATATTTATATTAATAAAATGTACATTATAAATAAATATAATCATAACAGATTTTTTCTGAAATATATACACATGCATGTGTGTTTATTTATCTATATACATAAGAAACATTTTTGGATGTGATTAATCACTTGACAGCACTATTTTTGACTATTGCATGACCAGAATTATGCATATTTGTGTTATGCAAGTGGCTAATTGCATTTCATAATCAAATAACCCAGGGAAGAAAAAGCACAGGTTTTCTGAAGAGCACACCTCTTCATGCCGTTTTCTCGTATGAACTTGGATAGACGGTAAACGGCCCAGTTATTCAGCTGTTTAGAGGTCATTCCACATCCGTTATCCATCACCACAACAGCAGGTCCTCCCTGAGACTCGTCAAACAGCTGCAAAATAGAGAGAGAGAGAGTAACACATCCGGTTCAGGGACACTAAGAGCAGGTCAATGTGCAACAAGTGTGTCACACAAACTACTGCTTGCCCATAACAATGCACTGAATTAATCTATTTTCAATATATTTCTCAGATGACTATAAAATGTGTGATATTTTCATATTGCAAAAGGAAAATGCATTAGCACGACCAGCATCAAACCATAATGAGCCAACTAGACAAATATCATTTTAGACATCATAACCACACTCCTGCTCTTAAATCACGCTCCTTTATAAGATACGGTTTGATTTGGCCGAAATATAAAAACTGTACGTATCTCTTGCAAAAAAAGAGACGCATTGCTTCTGAATGCATGAACTCAAAGAAAAAATGTCAAAGAGAAATGATCATTTTATATATAACTAGCTCATAAGAATCAATCTAATCACATATGATCTAATTCATACCGATATTTGTATGCTATATAGACATATAATAGCCTTATGACATATGCTTGTAGGGCTGATTATGAACCACAAAAAAAAAATATTGATTAATATTTTTGGGGCAAATTGTAATTTGGCTAACATGATATAAATTATGCTTTTTAACTTAATTAAGTGTGCAATGAAGATAAGGCATGGAGCATCTACCTTTTAAATGCCTTCCGTCTGTAATGTTTCATTTGTATTAATCAACTAATTAACAGCCCTAATGTGTCACGTACACAACCTCTCAAAAGTCTGGGTGGGATCAGTACATTACTTAAACAAATCAGCATATTATAATGATTTCTGAAGATCCTGTGACACTGACGACTGCAGTAATGATGCTGAAAATACAGCTTTGATCACAGAAATAAATGACATGTTACACTAGAAACAGTTATTATTCACAGTAAGGTATTTTGGATCACAACACGGGACACCTGCAGTCACACTGTCAATGTAAGTCTACCTTTAGAAGGTAAAACACTGAGGTTTGTAATAAACACAAGGTTGAATTCTCACCAATCTGATCTCAATTCTCCTGATTGCTGTGTTTTTGGCTGTGGCTGACAGCGCGTTATCGATGAGCTCAGCGAAGGCATAAGCTGCAACACAACAGAAAGAGACACGGCTCATCAAACTGACCCCAGCAGCCTGCAGAGGGGGCGTGCAAACTTACGCAGCGCCTTCTGTCCTTCACTGGCGTAGTACTCGTACATGCCACACTGCACCAGGGTGTGATAGTGCGGCAGAAACTCAATCCGCTCTTCAGTCGCCGCAGTCAGCTTCTGATCCGCAGACTCTAACAGGTGCAAGGTTTTCCCGTCGACCAGCTCCTCTGTAGCATCAGCACACACACATCCACATCAGTGCATCAATCACACCCAAAAGAAGACAAAAGACAAGTAAATAAAGGTCATATATAAGTTTATCAAATTAAAAGTTTGATCTCTTACTGTAAAGTTGAGCGTCGATCTCTCCTCTGTCCGTCGTGCTGATAACAAAAGTCTCGTTTGGGGACAGTGAAAACTCCTAGAATTAAAATAAAGACATGACACAGTGGGACTGAACAACAGAGATGTTATTACCCCGGTGTTACCTGTAGAGACTCAAACAGGTGAGGGGAGGAGACTCAAACGGGTGAGGGGGACGACGGAGACTCAAACAGGTGAGGGGGAGACTCAAACAGGTGAGGGGGACTCAAGCGGGTGAGGGGGGACTCAAAGCGGGTGAGGGGGGGACTCAACGGGTGAGGGGAGACTCAAACGGGTGAGGAGGGGAGACTCAAGCGGGTGAGGGGAGACTCAAAGCGGGTGAGGGGGGGACTCAAACTGGTGAGGGGGACTCAAGCGGGTGAGGGAGGACTCAAACGGGTGAGGGGGGAGACTCAAAGCGGGTGAGGGGACTCAAGCGGGTGAGGGGGGACTCAAGCGGGTGAGGGGGACTCAAGCGGGTGAGGGTGGGGACTCAAGCGGGTGAGGGGACTCAAGCGGGTGAGGGGACGGAGACTCAAACGGGTGAGGGGACGGAGACTCAAGCGGGTGAGGGAGGACTCAAACGGGTGAGGGGAGGACTCAAACGGGTGAGGGGACTCAAGCGGGTGAGGGGGACTCAAGCGGGTGAGGGGATGGAGACTCAAAGCGGGTGAGGGGGGACTCAAACGGGTGAGGGGAGGACTCAAACGGGTGAGGGGAGACTCAAATGGGTGAGGGGAGACTCAAACGGGTGAGGGGGTGTGGGTACGATCCGGGATGCCTGCACGATCCGTTCTGCGCATGCGCTTAATTACGTGGTAAAACGCCACGGTTTCCTACACTATTGGTATCACGCATGCGATGAAACTTCAGCGGCCAGACGGCACAACTGGCGGCATATTTTTTGTAGGCTACATTGTGTTTTTCATTTAACAGTTCATGTCGGGTCTATTTTGATATTTTTAAATGTAGCTTACGCTATGCATTATGATGTGTTTACGTGGATGCCAATTCAAAATAATAAAGGAGCTTTTACATGACGATTTTGGTTACATGTGGAATAAAGTCTGAATCTTTCTGTCACTACAAACCTTCAGTTTCCTCCATACTCCCCTTTGCGATTGCTGTATGGCATTAGGCCTACTTAACTTGCCGTGTTTCGATCTGAGGTCATTAGTATTATCAAAGACGGTTCGTGTCATTTTTTTTATTAAAAGCTGCTAATATTAGTTAACTTTAAGGTGAGTAATTTTGTATTAGTATGGCTAATTATACATATATAATGTATATACAGGCTAATATATCTATCTATATAATCTAAATGAGGAAAATAATCCCTTCAATGGTGTTTACAGAAGACAATAAGGAAAGGTGCATGGCGTGGAACAGATCGTGCAGTGTGTCGTAAATCGCCGCAAAACAGAATTGTCATTTGCGCATGCGCGCTTTCTACGTCATTATGCGCATGCGCGACGGATCGTGCAGGCATCCCGGATCGTGTACCCACAGGGGACTCAAACGGGTGAGGGGAGACTCAAAGCGGGTGAGGGGACTACTCAAGCGGGTGAGGGGAGACTCAAGCGGGTGAGGGGACTCAAGCGGGTGAGGGGACTCAAGCGGGTGAGGGGAGGACTCAACGGGTGAGGGGGACTCAAGCAGGTGAGGGGAGGACTCAAGCGGGTGAGGGAGGACTCAAGCGGGTGAGGGGAGACTCAAGCGGGTGAGGGGGGACTCAAGCGGGTGAGGGATGGAGACTCAACGGGTGAGGGGGGGACTCAAGCGGGTGAGGGGAGGACTCAACGGGTGAGGAGACTCAAGCGGGTGAGGGGAGACTCAAGCGGGTGAGGGGACTCAACGGGTGAGGGGGAGACTCAAACGGGTGAGGGGGACTCAAGCGGGTGAGGGGGACTCAAAGCGGGTGAGGGGAGACTCAAAGCGGGTGAGGGGGGAGACTCAACGGGTGAGGGGGACTCAAGCGGGTGAGGGGACTCAAGCGGGTGAGGGGAGGACTCAAGCGGGTGAGGGGACTCAAGCAGGTGAGGGGAGGACTCAAGCGGGTGAGGGGAGGACTCAAGCGGGTGAGGGGAGACTCAAGCGGGTGAGGGGACTCAAGCGGGTGAGGGGATGGAGACTCAACGGGTGAGGGGACTCAACGGGTGAGGGGAGGACTCAAGCGGGTGAGGGGAGACTCAAAGCGGGTGAGGGGGAGACTCAAGCGGGTGAGGGGGACTCAAGCGGGTGAGGGGAGACTCAACGGGTGAGGGGACTCAAACGGGTGAGGGGAGACTCAAACGGGTGAGGGGAGACTCAACCGGGTGAGGGGAGGACTCAAAGCGGGTGAGGGGGGAGACTCAACGGGTGAGGGGGAGACTCAAACGGGTGAGGGGAGACTCAACAGGTGAGGGGACTCAAACGGGTGAGGGGAGACTCAAGCGGTGAGGGGAGACTCAAGCGGGTGAGGGGAGACTCAACGGGTGAGGGGGACTCAAACGGGTGAGGGGGAGACTCAAACGGGTGAGGGGAGACTCAACGGGTGAGGGGAGACTCAAACGGTGAAGGGGGACTCAAACAGGTGAGGGGGGACGGGACTCAAGCAGGTGAAACATCTTGTTGCAACAAAAATCAAGATTTAATATATTTGCACAAAATCTCATGTTGTAAAAGATGAAGTGTTATGCAGAATATTTAAGACTATATAACCTAAAATACTAAATACTTGCCCTCTATCTCTCTCTCTTCACCGTTCCCACATCTCAGACCTCAAATACATAAAAAATTAGCCTTTTAGACATCGTTTTTGAAGTAAAGAGTAAAGAAAATACAAATATAAAAGCTACTGAATCAGCTTTATTTCCCCTTGTAGGAGCCCTGTGTAAAAGCACTTCCTCGCAGGTGAGCTGTGTCGATCTTTAAATAACTGTACATTTACATTTATGCATTTAGCAGACGCTTTTATCCAAAGCGACTTACAGTGCATTCAGGCTATACATGTTTTATTAGTGTGTGTTCCCTGGGAATCGAACCCACAACCTTTGCGCTGCTAACGCAATGCTCTACCACTGAGCCACAGGGACACTACCTGAAAGCGGAGGAGTGCATCTATGCACCGGTAGAGGCCGCAGCCAGCTCTAGCGCGGAGATGTGATTATTCCCCCGGTGTTACCTGTCTCAGAGCCCGCAGGAAGCCGCTGTAGTCCGCCTCCGAGATGTCGATGATCCGCGGCGGCGCGGCGCTGCTCTCCGGTCTGCAGTCATACACACACACCGCCCTCCGCGGCGTTCTGCCCCGGTCTGTCTCCGCTCCGGTCCCGGTCTTGCTCATCTTCGCTTCGTCGCACATCACTGCCGAGCCAGCGACCTCTGACACATGATAATAAAACAACAGCGAACTCAGCGCTGCGTCTCGGACATGTTTCTCTTCGGGTTCAGATGTGTTGTCTAATATTCAAGAGTAACGTGCTGGTTTTATGAAGGGTGTAAGTTTAAAGATTTCGCGCCAGGACTATCAACCCTGCAGCCTTCCCGGTTCTTCTGTGGTGTTTGGTGGCGGTGCGCACTCAATCTCACAGAACAGACTGCGCCCCCTGCTGGGGTGGAGTGCGAAACGTTAACACGTAATTAAATAAATATATTTTTTTATTAATTAAATATAAAAATAATACAATTATTAATAATAATAACATAAATAATAATACAATTTTATTTTATTATACATAAATTAATACAAAATTATATATATATATATTGAATCACATTTGGTTAATTAGATGTGTTGCTCTCAACCTTTCCTAAAGATGGTGCTCCCTTAGTTATACTTGGAGACTTCAACATACACCTATAGATAAACCTCAGGCTGCAGACTTCTACACTCTACTTGCCTCGTTTGATCTCAAGAGAGTGTTAACTACGGCTACTCACAAATCAGGCCACCAACTGGACCTTATTTACACACGACACTGCTCCACTGATCATGTGCTGGTTTCTCCACTGCACACCTCGGACCACTTCCTCCTCACTCTTAACCTCAACATGATTCCTGACACATCACACACCCCTCCACATGTCACTTTTCGATGTAACTTCTCGCTCTCACCCTCCCGGCTATCTGCTGTGGTTTCATCTTCACTTCCTCCCCCTTGATGCTTGATGCTAACTGTGCTACTGGTACTTTCTGTTTCACTCTGACGTCGTGTTTAGACCCTTTCTGCCCCTTATCTTCCAGCACGTACCACCCCTTCTGCCCCTTATCTTCCAGCCCGTACCACCCCTTCTGCCCCTTATCTTCCAGCCCGTACCACCCCTTCTGCCCCTTATCTTCCAGCCCGTACCACCCCTTCTGCCCCTTATCTTCCAGCCCAACCACCTTCTGCCCCTTATCTTCCAGCCGCATCACCCCTTCTGCCCCTTATCTTCCAGCACGTACCACCCCTTCTGCCCCTTATCTTCCAGCCCACTCACCCCTTCTGCCCTTATCTTCCAGCACGCACCACCCTTCTGCCCCTTATCTTCCAGCCCGTACCACCCCTTCTGCCCCTTATCTTCCAGCCATTACCACCTTCTGCCCCTTATCTTCCAGCCCGTACCACCCCTTCTGCCCCTTATCTTCCAGCACGTACCACCCCTTCTGCCCCTTATCTTCCAGTACGTACCACCCCTTCTGCCCCTTATCTTCCAGCCCGTACCACCCCTTCTGCCCCTTGGCTATCTGTCGTTCTCCGTGAACATCGTTCCAAGCTCAGGGCTGCAGAACGGATATAGAGCAAATCACAAAATCCTACAGACCTTAATTTATATCGATCCCTCCTCTCTGCTAATGTCTCCACTGCTAAAAGGACATGATAGTCATAACAAAATTAACAATTCGGCTAACTCCCACATGCTCTTTAAACATTTCCCTCTCTCTCTCCTTCATCAACTCTAACAGCTGACGGCTTTTGGCACATTCTTCATTAATTAAATGACTAACCTAACTGCACAGTTCTCCACACCACAATCTGTCAAGCACATCTTACCAGCACTCGTTCACATCCTTCCCTTCTCTCTGAGACCGACGTCTCTAAACTCATCTTTTCCAGTCACTTGTCTGCTCGATCCCATCTCATCTCATCTCCTTCAAGCCATTTCTCCTGCACTCACTCACATTAACACATCCCTTCACGCTAGTGTTTTCCCTCAGTATTTAAACAGCCTCGTATAACCCCACTTCTTAAGAAACACACTCTTAACCCAACTCTTTTAGGGAACTATAGACCGGTTTCTCTTCTACCTTTCATTGCAAAAACACTTGAACGAGTTGTGTTCACTGGTCTTTCTCACACAGAACAACCTCCTGGACTGTAACCAATCTGGCTTCAGAAGCAGACATTGGACCGAAACTGCCTTGTTCTCAGTTGTTGACACCCGAAGACTTGCAAGAACGGCTTCCTTTACTTATGTCTGCTGCTTTTGATACGGTCAACCACCAGATCCTCCTGTCAACCCTATTAATACAGTGCATCTCAGGAGGTTTGACTCTTACCTCTCAGAAAGGTCCTTCGAGGTATCTTGGAGGTGAGGTGTCCAAGTCACAACATCTAAATAAGGGTTTAAAATTTGACCTTTTGGGGTACAACAGCTCGTCGCTGGAGCAGTACCCTTAAAATAACATATTTTTTACCCCTAATAGGTACCTTAGGAGTAGTGATAGGTGCCCTTGAGGTACTAATATAGGTAAAAAAGGTACAAATATGTCCTTTTAAGGGTACTGCTCCATGCGACAAGCTGTTGTACCCCAAAAAGGTACAATTTTAAACCCTTATGTTTCTGTGTAGCTATGGTGTGCCTCAAGGCTCAGTTCTTGGACCACTTCTCTTTTCTGTCTACATGTCATCACTAGTTCTGTCATATATATTATACAATATAAACAAATTAATAATGTATTATAGAGTCTATTATTGTTCTCATTAACCTATTTGTATATAATTATATATTCTATACCATATTTATTAATAATACAAATTATTATTAATACATGTATAATCAAAGACTATTGTCTTTGGAATAATATATGCATGTGTATATATATATATATATATATTTACAAAGATTTTACTATATAAAATCATACAAAATAATAAATATATAATAATAATTGGATGGGATGAGATGGAATTTATGGCCTGACTATCGTGTTCACAAATATTGCATTACCATGAAGTAATCATACGGTTTAAAATTAAAAATAAATAACATTTCAATATCAATCATCATGACACCAAGTCAATACACGAACGTATAAATGTTTCTGAGCTTGTGTCACTAAAGAAAACGAGTGGTTGAGTTAATATTACATGGGCTACTTTGATGGTATAAATCCCGTTTTAGTGAAAGTTTATGAGTAACAAAACTTTTGATTGTCCTCGATTATCATAGCAACACTTTAGCGAACATCTAACTATAGAACATAAAACTAATTACATATTTATTGCATTTAGTTGACTGTGAAATGCAGCTGTTGTTATGCACAGCTCAATAAATATTATATGGTGGAAAAAACAACCTCACAATTATTCAAAGTTTTAGATTTAGTTTTCTTTCCACTTAATACTTTTGTTATCTTAAACACATAGCACTATATATTTCAATAAGTAACTACTAAGCCCACTGTAAAAAAAAAACACACAAAAAAAAAATCATTTTTTTATGATTTAATGATTTTACCTTGCTCTTCTGTCCCGTTTTGATGGGCTCCCCGTCCCACACCTGCAGCCAGATGTACTCTTTCTCTCAGGCCTTTGTGGTTTTTGGTCCAGATCTCCCATAAGTGATGTTTTTTTGGTGTGTCATTATTAAAGAAATGGCTAGCTGGGACCATATCTCTGAGGAATATTCAGTGTTTATATATTTAAAATATCACCTTTCTGCAGCTTCTGTATTATAGAATCGGTCCCTCCTATCTTTCCCCATATATCTGATTATCTTACTAGTTTTGTGTCTTTTTTATATCTCTCCATACAGTGTGAGAGATCCAAGTCTGACTATGCCAATCCGGTCTCACTAGAAATGAAATCTTGCCAGTCTGTGGTCATTCTTTATCTGATAAGCACATTTCTGTTGTGCAACATTGTCTTGTGAAAATGTGTCTGTGACTGTGAGAAAGTATGTGTTATCACTATGTTTTCAAAATGTTCCCTGAGTTGACTTAAAGCGCTTCAACCTTGAGGGACTGTGTGTGTGTGTGTGTGTGTGTGTGTGTGTGTGTGTGTGTGTGTGGGCATGTTTATGTGGTTTATGAGGACACAAATTTGTATAATGTAATGGGTATGACATAGATATTACAAGGAGAAGGTGATTTATGAGGACATTTTCAGTGTCCCCATAATTTAAAACTCTTATAAATCATACAGAGTGAGTTTTTGGGAAAATAGAAATTGCTCTGTATCTGTGCGTGCGTGTGTGTGTGTGTGTGTGCGTGTGTGTGTGTGTGTGTGTGTGTGTGTGCATGTGTGTGACAGAGGCTTTGGGTGAAAAAATGGCTCCTGTTATACAGCTGGCACCTCTGAAATGTGTACTGACCATATTAAGAAGACAAGTTGTATTGAAATGTTGACCTGGTCAATGTCTGGCCCATTTTGCTACTGTCACATTGATAATCTATTGAGATACACTACCAGTCAAAGGTTCTGAACAGTAAGATTTTTTATGTTTTTTAAATAAGTCTCTTCTGCTCACCAAGCCTGAATTTACTGGTGATGAGTTTTTGGCTAATTTAAAGTCACACCAGAGGTGTTCAGCTGCTTTCTGCAGACCAGTCAAGTTCTTCCACACTGACTGAATCATCATTTCTCTTTGATTCTTGTCTTATACACAGAGACACTGTCATGTTAGAATAGAAAAGGGTCCTGTCCAAACTGTTGCTATACAATTAGATTCCCTAGAATATCATTATATGCTTAAACATTAAGATTTGTACTCATGGAAATTACTAAAGTAGTCAAACCTTTCATTAGAAGGGATTATGTCTTTTGGCAATATAGTGTACATTGAACCAAAAACTATCATAACATCTTTAGTTGATAATTCAGTATACTTTATTTTTTACAAAACAAAGTATATGTTTTGGTAGTGACTGTAATGTTTTGGTATTGACCACATAATTACTAAAACATTACTAAAACATACTAAACTATAAATAAATAGGATGACTGTACTTTCCCCCAAATATGAGGATTATGTGTTCCCTTTTGTCACTATACCGTAAACAATGATGACATGTTTCAGTCGTGACTGTTTCGGTAGTGATGTCCGTTAAAGTTACACACAGACTTTTGAACACATTTACCTCAAAATGATGGGGTCTATCTGCTCACACATTGTAGCTATGAGATAGAGTGACACATAAATATTTCCTGATCATAAATATAGGGTAGTTAATATCAGTCTCAGTCAATGGACTACAACCCAAATCTTTTACATTTGAATAAAATTAAAACTACAAGACTTTAAAATCACATGAGCCCATATTTTATTCACAATAGAACATAGAGAACATAAAAAAAATGTAAACTGAGAAATTGTATCCACTAAATTAGCTCGTTTCAAATTTGATGCCTGCTACAGGTCTCAAAAAGTTGGCACGGGGGCAACAAAGGACTGAAAAAGCAAGACATTTTGAAAAGATTCAGCTGGGAGAACATCTAGCAACTAATTAAGTTAATTGACATCAGGGCCCGTATTTATCAAGCTTCTCAAAGTGCCATTTTAGTCTTAAGTGCTGAGAATTCATGAAATTTACGCCTACTTTCAAACTTAAGTATAAAAGCAAGTTAAAGCTAAGAATCACTCTTACTCTCCCAGTAATTTAAGACAGCTGGAGAGGTTTCAAGTGGTTAGGAGTCGCCAGCAAGGGCTTGTGATGGTGAGGAGGAGACACAAATATTTCAGGAGAGGAAGAATGTTCTTGAAATGTTTGGCGATGAGCACTTAATCAAACGGTTACATTTCCTCAGTTATTCAAAACGAGTAAAGAACATTTACATTGCCAAAGAGCATTATATCTAACTTCAGTCTGGCTCGAGTATTATGCGATCTACACTGTATGATGAATAAATATCTTTAATCCCTTATTTACACTGCATGTGTCTGCGGCGCGTTACAGATCCACGGCCGCCGGAGCTGATCCGAAAGTTTCTGAAGCGGCTCTGCTTCACTAAAGATAGGCACCTAGTCTATTTTGACGGATAATAATAATTTTTTCGCTGTTGTCAAAGGCATCAGCAACAGGCGTTATCTTTGACTAGTCGATACACTATAATATCATCTATCGGGACCCTAAGTTGAGTTTAGGCTTCGTTTCCTTGCCATAATGTATTCTCTTGAAAATGATTTATTGTCAAATGTGTGTTGAATGTAAACTCATATTAGGAATTTAAGCATTCAATATGAATTTACCTGAGAATATTCTTAATTAAGGAAATCTATTCAGTGATTGGTCCATGCTTATGTCATCATCTAAAATCTTGTTTGTGTCGTGTCGTGAATCATCTCTAAGACTGACACTTAAGATTTAGTCCTACACTTCACTTCAATTATGACTGAGATGATTGATAACTAACTTTTAAGCGCAGCTTTGAGTCTTGAATTTTTTTTCACTTAAGTCAATTCTTAGCAGTGTTCTTGAGAGTAAGTCTTAGAGGCTTGATAAATACGGGCCCAGGTCTGTAACATGATTAGCTATAAAAGGGATGTCTTAGAGAAGCAGAGGCTCTCCAATCTGTGAAAGAGTGCGTAAAAAGATTGTGAAATACTTTAAAAACAACGTTCCTCAACGTAAAATTACAAAGGCTTTGCAAATCTCGTAATTTACAGCGCATAACATCATTAAAAGATTCAGAGAAACTGGAGAAATCTCTGAGCGTAAGGAACAAAGACCTTTGTTTAATGCCCGTGGTCTTCGGGCCCTCAGACGATACTACATCACTCATCGGCATGATTCTGTCATTGACTTTACTAAATGGGCTCAGGAATACTTCCAGAAACCACTGTCGGTAAACACAATCCACCGTGCCATCTGCAGATGCCAAATAAACCTCTATCATGCAAAAAGGAAGCCATAATGGCAAAGAGCATTCTCCCGGTAAGGGATCTCAACTTTGGAATATGTTGCCAAATGAGTTTAAAGTGATATGTGATACAAAGTATTTTACATTGATGGTTAAGCCTTGGCTTAAAATAAACCAGACCTGTACGCATATTTAAATTATTATGGTTCCTTACTGGTAATTAGGATCGGAAGAGTCTATAAAACTAGGTGCATGTGTTTGCTCTGTATAATGACGAGATCAGATCTCTGTCTGGAGCACTGGATGTTTTCAGACAACAATCTCACTGGATTATTACAATTAATGGCGAAATTAATGTTTGGAAATGTAAACTGATATTTCCTACTGACACACTACAGCAAAAGATAGAAATAACTGACTTTAAACCATTTTTTATCTGGTGAAAATACTAGTGTTATAATAATTTTGCCCACCTGTGTGTGTGTGTGTGTGTGTGTGTGTGTGTGTGTGTGTGTGTGTGTGTGTGTGTGTGTGTGTGGTTTATGAGGACACAAATTTGTATAATGACATGGGTATAACATTGGTATTACAAGGAAGGTGATTTATGAGGACATTTTCAGTGTCCCCATAATTTAAAACGCTTATAAATCATACAGAGTGCGTTTTTGAGTGAAAGTAAATGCACCGTCTCCTGTGAGGCTAAGTTTAGGTGTAGGGTAGGTGTAGGGCAATAGCACATACAGTTTGTACAGTATAAAAACCATTACGCCTATGGAGAGTCCCGTAAACCATAAAAACCAACATGTGTGTGTGTGTGTGTGTGTGTGTGTGTGTGTGTGTGTTCACGCAAAATAAAAATGTATTATATATAATTATCTAAAATTAATAATAATAAAAATACAATTTATTTATAATATAATTTAATTATATATGACTAAATAATTATTTTAGATAAGATACATTATCAAAAAAAAAGTATTTATTTATTTAGCAGATGCTTTTATCCAAAGCGACTTACAAATAAGGACATTATAGAAGCAATCAAAACATATTTTATTATAATAATAATAAAAATACATAATTTAAATGTATTAGTTTATAAATATATGTAGAATACATAAATGCATCATATTTACAACGATTGTATTAAATATAATCACACCTCACGTTGATTCTCCACACTAGTCCAGTCGGTGGCGGTAATGCACCGGTAGCTTGAAGCAGTCAAACGTTACTAGAAGAAGCAGCAGCAGCACACGTGAGACGGGATGACGGTCCCGGTCGTGTACAGTGTTTGAGGAGATGACTCTTGTGTTCTTCACATGATTCATGTGTAAATGTCTGTAGTGTGTGCTGACTCCTGCGGCTGGCTGCTGGACGCCTGCTCGCACACAGACGAGGCTCTGCAGCGCTGTGTTTCTTACTGTGATGATGATGGGCTTGAAAAGACCAAAGACTTTAAATGCTGTTTCAAGAGGGAGTATTTTAATACTCTGAAACCCCATGTTCAGATTCAGCTGAACCCAAGTGGTGCAAAGCATAGCAATGCTGAACATGCAAAGATTGATCTGCAAACACGAAAGGTAGGTAGTACAAAACACATATTAATCTCACATTTTTTATCTTAATTATAGATATTCTGTGCTTGATTATTTACTAAACGTCTCTGGAGGTTGCTGCATGATTCTTCTCTGTTTGTATTTGCAGAAACGAAAGCGAAAGCAGCATGATCTTAATACAGGAGAGTTAGATGCCCATATTTACCATGAAAAGGTGACTTGGCAGTTTTCTTTTTGCATTTCTTACATCAAAAAAAGCAGTTTTCTTTTTGCATTTCTTACATCAAAAAAACTTTGTTGTACAAGTATTGTGTACAATTTCATCTTGATAGTTTAGTAACTAATTATAATGGGATCAGATAAGATTTAATTTTTTATTATTATACGTTTTATTGTTATGCAGTGTCAATAAAAAAAATATTGATTTATTTTTACATGGTGAACAGCAGACTAAATTATCACATGGTTTAAATCGACCCTTCATGTTTAAGTCTGTGTGGCAAACAGTGGTCATTTTGCATTGCACACATAAAAAAATGGTCAGAGAAATCTGATACAATTATAATTCAAGAGAAGAAAAAAAGTTAAAGGGGTTGAAAAGTTATGCTCTTATACAAAGTCTTGATTTTGGGGGTGTACTAGAACATAATCTCATGCTCGGTGATTCAAAAAGCGCATTATTTTTCACATAATTTACATTTATTGCAATATCTTTCTCTCCAGCCTGACACAAACGCCTCGATTAGTTCTGGGTTTGCCAGAACTAATCGCCTTCCGATAAACTAAATGTGTTGAGATTAGTTAGCTGTCCCAGTGTGTTGTGATTGGTTAGTTGTAACAGTGCGTGTTAATTGGTTAGTTGTCCCAGTGCGTTGTGATTGGTTAGTTGTCCCAGTGCGTGGTGATTGGTTAGTTGTCCCAGTGCGTGGTGATTGGTTAGTTGTCCGAGTGCGTGGTGATTGGTTAGTTGTCCGAGTGCGTGGTGATTGGTTAGTTGTCCCAGTGCGTGGTGTTTGGTTAGTTGTCCCAGTGCATGGTGATTGGTTAGTTGTCCCAGTGCATGGTGATTGGTTAGTTGTCCTAGTGCGTTATGATTTGTTAGCTGTCCCAGTGTGTTGTGATTGGTTAGTTGTCCCAGTGTGTCATGATTGGTTAGTTGTCCCAGTGCGTCGTGATTGGTTAGTTGTCCCAGTGCGTTGTGATTGGTTAGTTGTCCCAGTGCGTGGTGTTTGGTTAGTTGTCCCAGTGCGTGGTGATTGGTTAGTTGTCCCAGTGCGTTGTGATTGGTTAGTTGTCCTAGTGCGTTATGATTTGTTAGCTGTCCCAGTGTGTTGTGATTGGTTAGTTGTCCCAGTGTGTCGTGATTGGTTAGTTGTCCCAGTGCATGGTGATTGGTTAGTTGTCCCAGTGCGTTATGATTTGTTAGCTGTCCCAGTGTGTTGTGATTGGTTAGTTGTCCCAGTGTGTCGTGATTGGTTAGTTGTCCCAGTGTGTCGTGATTGGTTAGTTGTCCCAGTGCGTGGTGATTGGTTAGTTGTCCCAGTGCGTTGTGATTGGTTAGTTGTCCCAGTGTGTTGTGATTGGTTAGTTGTCCCAGTGTGTTGTGATTGGTTAGTTGTGGTGATTGGTTAGTTGTCCCAGTGCGTGGTGATTGGTTAGTTGTCCCAGTGCCTTATGATTTGTTAGCTGTCCCAGTGTGTTGTGATTGGTTAGTTGTCCCAGTGTGTCGTGATTGGTTAGTTGTCCCAGTGCGTGGTGATTGGTTAGTTGTCCCAGTGCGTGGTGATTGGTTAGTTGTCCCAGTGCGTGGTGATTGGTTAGTTGTCCCAGTGTGTTGTGATTGGTTAGTTGTGGTGATTGGTTAGTTGTCCCAGTGCGTGGTGATTGGTTAGTTGTCCCAGTGCGTGGTGATTGGTTAGTTGTCCCAGTGTGGTGATTGGTTAGTTGTCCCAGTGCGTGGTGATTGGTTAGTTGTCCCAGTGCGTGGTGATTGGTTAGTTGTTCCCAGTGCGTGGTGATTGGCAAACAGCTCCGACGGTGTTACTGCCCCACCCCTTGCCAAAACAGCAAGTCGTATCAATTCACATTGACTTATTATATCTATGTTAATTCAGACCTGAGAATATTGAACAAGAGGATCGCGCAGAACCGTTGCACGCATGGATATTGCAAGACACATATTAAAGTGGTAACGTTATTGTTTTTGGGCTAAATCACATTTTAGATAGGATGTCAACAACAGCTTGACAATAACTGCATTTACTACAGATAAGTGCAATGGTAATATTGTAATGATTCCACTAAAGGCGAGCGTAGTGATGAACCCAAGTGCAGTTTATTTACAATGTGTAATCCAAACATAATCCAAAACTTGACTTGACCAGACGACATGAAACAGACTTGACGTGGCATGAAACAAACTAGACTCACCAACAACATTAATATATTTAATTAATACACGACCAGCAACAAGACAATGACATGGCTACTTATAGTAAACACCACGTGACAAGAACAAACCAATGGGGACATGAGACAATAAACATGACACATAGGACAGAGGAACCAATAGCAAGGAGATATGAAGGCAAGGGAAGCATGACACAAACAGTAGCTGAGACTAACCTTCAAAATAAAAGACATGAAAACAAGAACATGAAACAAAACCCAAAACAGACCTTACAAATATGTATTATGTTTATTGTTCTTTAATTCTAACATAACATGAATTGCACTGAAACTTTAATACAGTTGAATGTATTTATACCATAGTCCCACAGACTTACTCTATTTGTGGCGGCATATATATATAAGATTAATTATCTGCCAGCAGGAGGCGCTCCGCTCACAAACGCTGCTTTATCAGACATTATATGCAAGATGAAATGAAAATGACATCCAACATTTTCTGTAAACAGTTGGTATCCATCAGAAATACAGTGATATAAAAACACCAGGGTTTCGGTGTTGAAATGTGCAAAGCTCAACCAAGCGTTCTCCTCACCCGCCAACCAGTCGAATTTCAGTAGGCGGGATTTATCTTTGTGATGTCACAAATACAGCAAAACAACTTTGTAGTCCAAACGAGCCGTTCGTTGTAGTTCTTGAAAATGATTTTTTTTGTACATGAAATATCTCCCTTTGGAGTGGACTTTGAGATTCATAACTTTGTAGATCTTTTTATGCCCAAACATACACACTGATTAAAATTCAAAACGTGAAAAAGCACAATAGGACCCCTTCAATCAAATGTGTCGCACTGGAAAATGATAGTGGAGTTCGGTGGGATATGGTAGTCCACACATTGTATTCTGCTGTACTGCATATTTTGGTATTAGAGATAGGCAGCAGTTTGTTTGTGTATTAAAAACAGACATCATAAACTGTTTGTGTTTGAGGTGTTCTGCAAGGCTCGGTTCTCAGTCCACTTCTCTTTTGATTTTATATGCTTCCATGGGTCTGATTATTCAGCAGCATGGCTTAAATTTCCCTTTACCTCATCACCATGAATTAAAAACTGCATTCATGATCTTAAACCATGAGTGCTTCTAACTTTTTGAAACTAAAAACTGACAACACTGAATGTTTCTTAGTAGATATTTGATGTACTCATGTACCCTCCGTGGCTTGTTTTGATCTTTTCTCAGATCAGGTCAGTGGTTCTGGAGGGCTCTCGGGCTCTGCTGGAAGCTGGACGTCAGTGTGGATACTTGACAGAAGTTTTGACCACATCACCTTCTCAACCCATGCTATCACACGAGTGCCGGCTAGCTGCGTTATGTGACATGGCGAAACAGCTGCCGTTAACAGACGAGTCTGAGGAGGCACCAGTGCAGACGCTGAACAGAGATGGTCTGGACCCAACGCTGGACCTGTTCTCGTACATCACCGAAAACCCATCTGACTGCGCTTATGAGGTCACGTTGATGAAGGAGAAGTATCTTTTACCGCCCCGCAGCCGATTCCTGTTGTCTGACATCACACGTATACATCCACTTGTCAACAGTGAGTTCAATCACTGAATTTAATTTAGCATTCTTGTACCATAAAGTCTTTTGTTTTTCATGTAAAGCAGCTAAATGGCTCAAAGTTTTCAAGGCTAGTGTTATTTATGTGCTATTATATAAATATTAGAGCTCGTTTTTAAATTTTCTGTTTTAAATTATATATTTTTTAAACTTTGTACTTTAATTTGATCATTTTAATTGTATATGTTTAATTTCAATTTAAAATTTCATTAACTAAAATAACAAATATTATACAGTAACAAATGTATTGCTCGTTAGCTAATGTTAGTTGCTGGCAATTTTTGCATCATTTTGTGACCCTACATTGTATTTAATATACACAGTAATAATGTTTCTTTACCAAAACAGATCCAATTTTAATGATATTTTAGATACTATTTAATGCGTTAAACATATCTTACATTAACCTTGAGTCAATAAAACTTTTAGGAATTTTATATTAGGCATACATATTTTACGGGGTGGCTAAATTGCACAAATTTGTACGACCTCACTCATACAAATGCATATGATTTTCGCTAAATCGTACGTTTTTTTACGAGTTGCACTATTCGTATGCATTTGTACGAATGACCTACACCTAACCCCGTCCCTAAACCTCGTACAAGTGAGGTCGTACGAATTAGCCACCTTATAAAACATGTACGAATTGGTCATGAGTAGGGCTGCACGATATATTGCATGCAATAGTAATGCGCATTTCATCAGTAAAGACGGTTCTTTGATTAGCCGTAAATCTCCATCAGCTGTTTCAGATGGAGCGGCATTTAATACACAGAGCCGTAGATCGCTACAATCTCACGTTCATTATCGCATGCAATTGAATTAGTGAGACAGTGTTGGAATTTCATAGTAATGTGAATTTGGAACTGATTCCAATGGGATCAAATACGAATTTGTCAAGTCTCATTATTTATGATCTATTATTAGCACTTTGGATATTGTGGGTATTTTATTTGAAATGCTTCCCATGGGTCAGATTATTTGGCAACATGGCTTAAATGGCCTTCAACCTCACTATGTTGATCTGTTAGTGTTGCATATATTTTGACTACAGGTGGAGACTAGGGGTGTGCGATATTGAAAAAAAATGATATCTCGATATTTTTGGGGATTTTTTCGATAACGATAATTAGACGATATTTTGCAGAGTGTGTTATTGTGCTGATATCTGACTATTGTGGACAGCTGCAGTTTATGATATTATTCATATTCTGTGCTCGGTTCACATCAGTGATTAATCAATATTTTAATTTAAGTTTAAATTAGATTTTTACCTTTTAATAAAGCCATTTTGTTTCTAAAAGTGTACATCTTTTGAGTCAAATTGTTACATTTAATCAGTCAATTAAGATAATACACATTTAGGCTGCTCCCAAACAAATGAAACCAGTATCATCAACATGAACCTCTGCATAAGCTGCATCTGAAGGTGTTTAGATGTATTTACACACTGTTTAATGCAGCTCAGAATGCTTTAACCAGTTACAAATGCATACTTTGACATTTTAAACATAAAACATTGAATACTGATATTGTGGGTATTTTATTTGAAATGCTTCCTATGGGTCAGATTATTTGGCAACATGGCTTAAATGTCCTTCAACCTCACTATGTTGATCTGTTAGTCATGCATATATTTTGACTACAGGTGGAGACAAATTCGACCTTATAGTCCTCGATCCTCCATGGGAGAACAAATCTGTTAAAAGAAGCAAGCGGTATGGTGTATTTCATACCTACGTCTGTAAATAGACAGCGCTGTGGACTGACGTGGTATCCTGCTGTGATTGACAGATACAGCTCTCTGCCGTCCTCTCAGCTCAAGCAGCTCCCAGTGCCGGCGCTGGCTGCTCCAGAATGCTTGGTGGTTACGTGGGTAACGAACCGGGCGAAGCACCTGCGCTTCATTAGAGAAGAGCTCTACCCAAACTGGGCGGTTGAAGTGCTGGCAGAATGGCTCTGGGTGAAGGTACACACAACCACAGCTGCACAAGAGATAAGATAAAACACTGAATATTTGCTCTGTAGAATAATTCAGATTTTCTAATATATATATAGCTATTTTTAGTTTACTTTTTGTTATTGTGGTACATATAGAAAGTGCCACTAAAGTCACCAAATTTCACACCATTCTGATTATAGTAAAACATTCAAAACCTAAATTATTTACATTTTAAATCCCTAAATAAAAGAGCCGAAGACTATGGAAGCTTGTTTCTGCCGCTGAATTAAAATAAATACAAATAAAAGCATTTTTTTAAGTGTAATGAATGTACTATGTTTTGTTTCAATAATATTTATTCTTTAATATTTTGAGTTTTGAGAGGATTTCATTGTACTAGACAATATTTAAAGCTAAATAATTAATCATTTATTTCAATATAAAATAATACAAATATTAGAAAAAATATTTCAATGTTTGGGTCCAAAATAGAGCAAAAGTATTTAAAATGCAATGCATGTATCACTTAATTATTTAATTTAATTAGGTTTTACATTGGTGTATTTAGACATGATCAAATACTGCTTCATTATGGCTGATTTTTTGATTGTACCCCAAAAAATTGCTCTGTGTTTTCATATTTGTGACCCTGGAGCACAAAACCAGTCTTAAGTCGCTGTGGTATATTTGTAGCAATAGCCAAAAATACATTGTATGGGTCAAAATAATCGATTTGTCTTTTAAGCCAAAAATCATTATGATATTAAGATCATGTTCCATGAAGATATTTAGTGAGTTTGTTACCGTAAATACATTAAATCTTAACTTTTGATTATTAATATGCATTGCTAAGAACTTAATTTGAACAAGTTTAAAGGTGATTTTCTCCATATTTAGATTTTTGTGCTTCCTCAGATTTCCTAATAGTTGCATCTCAGCCAAATCATAACAAACCATACATCAATGGAAAGCATAATTATTCAGCTTTCAGGTGATGTAGAAATCTTAATTTGAAAAATTGACACTTATGACTGGTTTTGTTGTCCAGGGTCACATTTGTCCCATTCATTTCCTGTAGTGGTCGTGTTTGACAGCGAAGGTCACAAGTGTGACTTATTTGTATTACGACTTTATATTTTTGTAGTGTAAATGATGAAATCTGAATCTCCAGGTGACCCGAGCAGGAGAGTTTGTGTTTCCTCTGGATTCGCCGCACAAGAAGCCTTATGAAGTGCTGGTGCTGGGCAGGTATCGGTCTGTCAGGTAATGTGTGTTTGTGTCCCGTTGGCGCGCTCTTTCTCTCATCTCTTTATGTTGTGAAGCTCATTGTGTGTTGCAGGTCTTCAGAAGCGGAGGAGCTTCCCGAGCAGCGGCTCTTAATCAGCGTCCCATCAATCCTGCACTCCCATAAACCTTCATTATCAGGTGTGCACACTTAAAACATCTCAAACAACTACTTTCATTTTCTTTGTGTTCGTCATTTTAGTTAGTTTGCTTGTTTGTTTTTAGTTTTGCTCATTTTTATTCATATAGTCAAGTTGTGAAACACATGTGAAAAAGAACACTTTGCCATACTTTTTAACGCTGAAATAAAATACTTTCAAAGAATATACTTAAGTGCAAACTACATGAATTGCCTTTTAATTGCAAATTAAATGAAAATGTATTGTAGTCTAAATTTATATAAAATGCAATTAGCTGAACTTGACGTTTTTTTTTTTTTACCCACTTAAGTAAGACTTAAGTACAGATTTTAATTATTTCTATCGTCTTTGAAATCTGGTTAAAGTACTGACATACATTTATGGAAAACTAAAATATACTTCAATGTCATATCTATTGAAACTGGTCTTTCATGTACTTAAATATATTTGTAATTACACATTTGCAATGAAGAAGTTGCAATTAAGTACATTTAAAATATGATCATTTTAAATGTAATATCGAATAACACTCTACAGTTAAAATTATAATCAAGTAATTTACATGTATGTTAGTCAAACATTTTTTAAAGCACAACAAATATATTATGAAAACATAAATTTACTTTACGTTATTACAAAGTGCACTTTATAAAAGAGCACTTAAGTGTGTTAATAAACAGTCATGAAAGTGTTTCTCTAAAGGTTCTTGCACACGGAGTACGAAATTCATTCATTTTTTTTGTATTGGTCATCTTTTCCTTCCGAAATGCTTGCTACGGATGCAAAAACGCAGAAAATCGAATCTGATCTGAATTTTTTCTTTGTTGACCGAAAGTTTCGGAGGCGTCAGTAAACGTGATTAACACAACGTGAGGTCGTATTTATGTTTTAATGGACTCAGTGTGCATTTAAGTGGACTTTTATTTCTTTAATAATAATGTATTTATTTCTATGCATCCATGATCTGCAAGTACACTTTTTAAAAGTATTCTTTCAAGATTTGAAGTACACTACAAGTGCACATTCAATACATTTAAGCACACTTATTTTTCACCCTTTTGCTTGCAAAACCAGTTGTTTTGTTATCGCTATTTATTTCTAATCGGTCTGTTTTGTGCTGCTGATGTTGGTGTTTGGACTCTGCAAAGGGTTCTTGGTATCAACAACAGCTGATTTATTTCTCTGTCGTATACAGCTGTGTTAAAGCCCTACATTAGCCCCAAGCCCAAGTGTTTGGAGCTGTTTGCCCGAAGTCTCCAGTGCGACTGGACCAGCTGGGGAAACGAAGCCATCAAGTTCCAGCACAGCAGCTATTTCACCAGAGAGAGAGCCGAGGAGCCGCCTGGGACACCTGAGATGCCTAAAACACAGCAGCTATTTCACCAGAGAGAGAGCCGAGGAGCCGTCTGGGACACCTGAGACGCCTAAAACACAGCAGCTATTTCACCAGAGAGAGAGCCGAGGAGCCG
>CM050413.1:51283936-51318936 GCA_027564155.1 Gymnocypris eckloni scoliostomus | reverse complement strand
ATCTCATAATTCAGACTTCTCTCTCAATTATATGAGATAATCATCATCTCATAATTCAGACTTCTCTCACAATTATATGAGATAATCATCATCTCATAATTCAGACTTCTGTCTCAATTATATGAGATAATCATCATCTCATAATTCAGACTTCTCAATTATATGAGATAATCATCATCTCATAATTCAGACTTTTCTTCTCAGAATTGCAAGATATAAACTCATAATTTCTAGATACTGTATAAACTGAGAAACAAAGTCTGAATCAAGCAGTTTCATCTTTTCTGGACTGCTGTGTTTTGGTCCAGATTGAAATGTGAAAGTCTGAAAGTGTTGTCAGCTTGTTAATATCATTCAAAAACCATATAGACCTAATAAAACACTCTCAATTAATGATATTCAAATAAAATGTCAGGCATGCTCAGAGAAAGGAATCTGTTGTGATGTTACATTCAAACTCATATTCAATAATTCATAACCAAAACAGCACACTGTGGTGTGGTTATGTGTGTTGTTCCTGTCGCAGTCCCGGTGCCTCAGAGTGAGGAAAGCTTTAATATTTCATCTGCGTCTGTATACCAGAAGATCTGTGGACACGCAGAAATATATGTCAGGATGTGTTCTTATCACTCAGTTTTAATATTTAATGTCTCTTGTTTTAATTCACATATTGTGGTGAAAGGAAAGAGGAAGAGCATGCTCAAGTACACACACACACACACACACACACAGACGGACACAGACGGACACAGATGGACACACACACACACACACACACATGTTGGTTTTATGGTTTACGGGGACTCTCCATAGGCGTAATGGTTTTATACTGCACCTACACCTAAACTTAGCCCTCACAGGAGACGGTGCATTTCTATTTTCCCTCAAAAACTCACTCTGTATGATTTATAAGCATTTTAAATTATGGGGACACTGAAAATGTCCTCATAAATCACCTTCTCCTTGTAATACCTGTCATACCCATGTCATTATACAAATTTGTGTCCTAAACCACATAAACATACACACACACACACACACACACACACACACACACACACACACACACACACACACACACACACACACACACACACACACACACACACACACACACAAACACACAAACATATACACACACATACACACACACACACACACACACACACACACACACAAACACACACACACACACACACACACACACACAACACACACACACACACACACAAACACACACACACACACACACAACACACAATACAAACATATATACATAACACACACACACACACACACACACACACACACACACACACACACACACACACACATACGCGCACACACACACACACATACGCACACACACACAAATCAAACAGCACTCATAGTTTTAAAGCCATACTGTTTAAATGTACTGAATGTTAAAAGGGTAAAACTATATTGTGCACCGAGATCTGTTCATATAGAGTAATTGTATCTTTTCAGAGGACATGGATTAAATCGCTTGATTCATACGGATTACTTTTACAATATCCTTTGCACTTTTTGAAGTATGAAAATTGGAGTTGTACTAACCTTTTTAATGGATGCTTTTAAATTGTTTTATTTATTACTGGAATAATATTGCTTTTAAAGAATATACAAAAGTGTAAATTTAATATAATGGTATATATTGCACTCATTGAACCTAATTAAGTTACAGTTTTTTCCAATTGCTAACACACTAAAATGACATGCACAGCACAATTATTTAAACTGACACACAGAGAGCAAACCTTCTTCTCAAGTCTCCAAAAGTCTAAACACATTTTCTGCTATACACACATTTTGCATTTCAAAATGGCACTTTTTAAACACACTGAACACGGTTCTCTGCATAACACACAACAATCTGAAATAAAGTCACATGTTTGCCATTTCAAAACACTGCCATTCAAAATGACACTACATGAGCTAATTGGCCAATTACATGTGCCATCTGGCCAAACACCTCAATGGTTAATTGTTAACACTTCAATCAGGATGTAAGCACTATGAAAAGACCACAGGTGAGAACCTTTTTGTGAGAACAATGGAAGACATTGCAGAGAGAGGAAGAGGAAGAGGAGGTTAAGAATAAGAGGGGAGGAAGAGTGAGAGGTAGGGGTAGAGCAGGTAGAAAGTTCATGGCCAAAGAAGACAAACACTTTCAAATGAAATCAGAGCAACCTTAGTAGATCATGTCATCAACCATGGGCTGACAATGCGTGAGGCTGGACAGAGAGTGCAGCCAAACTTGAGTCGTTTACTGTCGCCTCTGTCATCCGGACCTTTAGACTGGAGAACAGGTATGTAACCAAAATTTCATGTAGTACACATGTAGTATACCCCATGTCATAGTGTATCAGTTGGGTGACACCTGTTTACTTAGTGTATGACATCAGCCATTCATGAACTGTACAAGTTTCCTGTACAATGTACTCTACTGTGGGGAAATATTTAGGCTGCATTGTCCAAGCCCTATATATATTTTATTTTTATTTTTCTAAAGGACTGAGAGACGACACCATGGTGGAGGAAGGGCCAAATGTTCACCGGGGTACAGGAAGCTGGCATTGTAAACTTGGTTTTGGAAAATAATGCAATCAGATTAAGAGAAATTCAAAGCCACATCATCCAAGACAACACCTTATTCAACAACATTCAACGAGTCAGTCTGTCCACATTGGCTCGCATTCTCAAGCGAAACCAAATCAGAATGAAACAACTTTATAAGGTGCCGTTTGAGAGAAACTCTCAAAGAAACAAAGAGTTGAGACAAGCATATGTGGATGTAAGTACTATATTGACTGCTGTACACCACACGCAACATTGTTTCCCAGTGTACTGGATAACACCATATTGACTGATTTTTGTTCTTTGTTTTCAGGAGTACTGGAAATGGATGCTCATGCAATCCCACATGAGTTCATCTTTATAGATGAGGCTGGGTTCAACCTAGCAAAGACCAGAAGAAGGGGGAGAAACGTCATTGGCCACAGAGCCATTATAGATGTTCCTGGCCAACGTGGAGGGAACATCACAATGTGTGCTGCCATCTCCAGTATGCATGGTGTCCTCCACCGTCATGCCAACCTTGGACCATACAACACAGGCCATATTCTCACATTTCTGGACAGACTTCACAACATTCTCATACCACCAGAGCGTATGAATGATGCAGACCATCAAAGAAACCGGTATGTTGTAGTATGGGACAACGTGAGCTTTCATCATGCAGCCCCAGTCCAAAACTGGTTTGCTGACCACCCAACATTTCTTGTGCAATACCTCCCACCATACTCACCATTTCTGAACCCCATAGAAGAGTTATTTTCGGCATGGCGGTGGAAGGTATACGACCGGCAGCCCTTTGTGCGCATGCCTCTTGTGCAGGCCATGGAAGAGGCATGTGATGAGATTGATGTGGGTGCAATTCAGGGATGGATAAGGCACTCAAGGCGCTTCTTCCCTCGATGTCTGGCAAGGGAAGATATTGCCTGTGATGTTGACGAGGCGTTGTGGCCAGACCCGGCTGTGCGGCAAGATGCTGCCTAATTATTTTTCTTGCCTCTTTTTTTTACTGTAATATATTTTTTCTGAAATTTTCTTTTTCAGTTTACTGTTTTTTGTAAGAATATTTTTGTTCAGTCCCATGTAAATATATCTGCTGTGCATATGTTGCACTGACTTGTTTACTGTAGTGAAAAATAAAATAAAAAAATGTTGCAACAGCATGTGTGTGTATCTGCAAATATTTCTGTGCATGTCTGAACAATCTGATACATATTTTAGTATTATGGCAAAGCATACTAAAGATGGGGGTGCTTTTCATTATGCCCAACAGTGTGTAGTTGGTTAGGCAAAATCTGGTAACATGAATGAAGTGTGTGCCATTTCATGCAAAAGTTTGATTTTGATAATGCTATGTGTAGTTTCGGTTGCAGTGCTTCATTTTGCAGGATATATGAGGTATTTTGCAGTTTGGGTGTGTGGTTTTGTGAATTGTGTTAAATATTTTGATAAAACCAGACTAGTTTGAAAAATTGTGTGTTAGCAATTGGAAAAAACTGTAAGTGCATTTAAATGAAGATGTATTTTAGTTTAAAACTTTATGAAATGCAATTATCTGAACCACATAAGGACTTAAGAACATCTTAATTAGGTATATAGTACTGCTGCATGTACTGATAAACACACATGCATATACATAATGTAAGTCCTAATAATAATGCAATGGTATTTTTAAAATATACACACTTTAAATATATGTAACCTTAAGGGTTAATAAAATTAATGTATAATTGTGTTATCAAAATGATGATTTAAAATGTACTTAAAGTCTATCCATCCGTTCATTCTCTAAACCTCTTGTCCTATAAAGTGCATTAAAACCAAATCATTTATTTGACATTGTTTCATTGCACTTTTTAAAAGTGTTACAAAACAGCCATAAAAGTGTCTCTTTAAGTACACTTACCCGTTCCTCGTTATATTATATCATCTGCAAGGTCATTTGATTAAAGTGTACTTTTAAGATTTGAAGTACACAACAAGTGCACATTCAATAAAATTAAGTGCACTTGTTTTTCACAACTCAATCTAATGCAAGAGTACATTTTCTCTGACTGCATCTTTATCAACAGAGTAATTGTGAGGACTTGTTCTTGCATCCAAGTGCTGCTTATTGCATGAATAAAAAATGTAACTACATGTCACACTTCTGTTTATTGCTCTTCCACGCAGACCATCGCCACAGAAACACCTCGAGGATCCTGTAAAAGCGGAAGTGTCTTCGTTTTAGTGCCAAATCATGAGTAAATTATGAATATGCTCCGGTTCTTCCTACAAGACTAGCAGGGAAGACATCAGCACACTAGATGACTGAAGACACTAATGTTACCGGAGATTTTACAGTAATGGGATTTTCCCTTCGGCTTTTGGATTATTACAGAAAATAAGCTCTATGACCAACACAAGTTTATGATTCTTCAACGTTTTATTCTCAAATGAACACAATCCTGAAGCATAAATACAATCCGCTGAAGTTAAAAGCTAAACAAACTACACCGCGGTCACGTAACGTCAACGTTACCACCATTAATCTTATTCGGTCTTTATTTAAAAACATTTTCCTGAATGCTTGAGTTAAAATAGTTTGCAAAAGCTCGATTATAAACACAATAAGGCTATTAAAGTGAGTAGTGAGTATGAGTTTATCTGTTCGATGCAATGACGTTTAATGTCCCAGACAACATCTGTAGATCCATTCAGACACTTGTGAATATATTTTATGTTGTAGAATAAAACGCTAAAAATATATTGAGCTTGTGTTAAACATAGACATTATTCCAGGCATTTAACCAAAAACCCATTAAAAAAACATTGCTGATGTAGTATGTCTAAATTTCCATGCATACTTACTCACACTCATACTATAGAACATACATTTTAATGATTGCAGAGTAAATTGTGAGTGAGTGAGTGCTTAAATTGGTTTATGACAAGTAGATAATTTTTTGATATTATCTACTTGATATCAGGGCAACAACTGCAGGATTAAAACACATTATTCAGCGCTGAAGACTGAAGCTTCTGCAGCTAAACTCTACACAAATCTATTTGCTTTCCCTGAAATACTAAGCAGAGCTATGTATTATTTTCATGCTACTATTACATGAGACATGTTTGCACCACCACCTTAAAGTTATCCCTTCAAACACAAACCATGTAGGACTCAAACCCACAACTCTAGGTCTGATGCCTTATCCATCAGGCCTCTTAAATGGTTGCATTTGCTATTAGTTGAGTTTGGCCTTTTTGTAGAAACATAATTTAAGGTTTCTATAAACAACTTGCAGAACTTCACACATGACCCAGATGGGACTCAAACCCACAATCCTCAGCTCCAGAGGCGATGTCTTATCCATTAGGCCACTGAGCCACGTGCATGCTTCATGGTTTTTGTTTGTTTGTTTGTTTTTGTAAACAAACTGTAGACTGTATTTTTGCAGTACTGCTAACACAACCCAGCTGGGACTCAAACACACAATCCCCAGCTCTGGAGGCTGATGCTTGTCCCAGGGATGTCCAAACTCAGTCCTGCAGAGTTTAGCTCCAAGCCCACTTAAACACGCCTGAAATCAAGGTCTTACAAGACATCTCCAGGCAGGTGTGTTGAGGCAAGTTGGAGCTAAACTCCGCAGGACTGACTTTGGACACCCCTGCCTTATCCATTATTGGGCCACTGGCACTCCTGAAGGCTTGGTATTCACTATCAATTGATTTTGGCTTTTTGCAGAAACACAAGGCACACTAGATTTTTTTTTTTTATATATATTTTTTTTTATTTGATATGTAATTTTTTGGGGGTAAACAAATTACCATTGAATGTGTGTACAATGTGTAGTGCTTCAAACACAACCCAGGTAGGACTCAAACCCAAATCCCCGACGCTTCCTGGTACCATTACATAGAGTCACAAACTCACTTTCCAGCACATTTTCTTTCACCGTTCCTGACTGGTGCAATGATCTTCCCAGCCCCACGAGTAATGCTGAATCCCAGACCATTTTCAAGCAACAGCTGAAAACTCATCTCTTTAGTCAACATTTCATAGCATCCTAATGCAATCCCTCCCTGTCTAAACTTGTACTAATCTGAACAATGTCTGAAACTTTGTATCACGAGCCCTTTCTGTGTTTATTTACCTCTTGAGTCTTTATGGGGATTCCTCAATTCTCAATTGTAAGTCACTTTGGATAAAAGCGTCTGCTAAATGAATTAATGTCAATGTAATGCAAATGTAAAATGAAGTTCCTACACAGTATGCAGTAGATT
Organism: Gymnocypris eckloni scoliostomus; assembly: GCA_027564155.1. NCBI lineage: Eukaryota > Metazoa > Chordata > Actinopteri > Cypriniformes > Cyprinidae > Gymnocypris > Gymnocypris eckloni. Next base: position 51,312,075 of record CM050413.1, on the reverse strand, counting down.
TTGGATGCACTGATTGACAGAAATTGTAAAATGCGAACTCAGTTTCAGATTCTGGGCTATTTTGTAAATATTTATAAAAGAAGGTGTCGAAAAGAGAAAGATACAAGTCAAGCGTTATACCATGTCCCTCTTTGTTGATTGGTGGTAGTGTGTATGTCAGCCCAATAGGTGTTACTCCCAGCATGCAACTGCTATTTTTGTGTTTGAGTATCCCACGGTGAATTAATTAGCTCATTCTGAACAGTGTGTTAAATGTCATTAGCCAATTAGCCTCCTATAGGCTGAACTGTCACACATACACAGCATGAGCGTACAAATGAACTGGTGTGACTGTAGGCTAACACAGAGCAAATTTGTGAGAATTTATGGAAATACATTTATGGAATTGGAATATGGAATTTATGGGTGAATAATACAAATAAATAAATAGGCTAAATAAATAAACATCAATGAAGGTGTTAAATTATGTGTAATAAAATGCCTTTTCTCTTCCTTTTCTACATGATGTTAAGGACAGGTATGGCCGTCATTTTATTAAAGGATTAGTAAATTGACTCTGATTGGCTGTTGGGGAATTGTTTACAGCCGTAGCTTAGCCCCGCCCCTAGAGAAAATGGGCGGGGCTTTTAAAAGAAAAGAAAAAACAAACTTGTACATTTATCATTGTACACTGCTAAGAGCCAAAGACTTTGTAAGAGCTCAAGTGTGTTCAAGCATAAATAAGAGTGCGTTAATGCCAAAGTAAGTTTATTTTCATACATACTGTTTTAATCTAGTTTCTATTCAAAGCCTAGTTTGTATTCTATGTTCAGATGTAATGTGTAGCCTATGTTTTCAGCATTTAAATGAAGCTAATGCTAACAATAATAGCTAGCATTAATGATCATGCAGTTATTCGGACATATCATATTTAATCATATTTCCCAGTCAAGTCCGAACTAATGAAAACAGTGTAGGCTACAAAAACAGGGCTGTTTGCAATAAACAGTCAAAAATCTTTGATAATGTCTAAATAAATAAAAATGCAAAAACTGGGGAATACACCATATTACTTATTCATTACACTTTTCATTGTAAATACCTTGCTTTATGTTTATTTTAATTGAAAATAACATTGAAGTGCTTTTTCTAATATTTATTTTTTACATAGAAATAAATGGTTCATCATTCAAAAGTAATTATTTTCCATCCACATTATGCCTAAACGCATTAGTATGAGCCAATGGGCGGGACTTCCGGTTCATTAAGCACTAAAGGGAAATATCGAGAACAATAACAATGTGCAGTAAACAGTAAATCTGTTTGCATTACAAACCAGTGTGTTCATAATTAAGATAAAACACTACAATAATATGGTAAAGCATGCCAATTTGCAGTGTCAAGCAGCAAAATGAATGGTTTTGTACAGCTAAAAATAGCTGGAAGCAATGACCCTGCTTTAATGGTTTTATGGGTTTTAATGGAATTGTATTGGTTTTAATGGAAACTATAATGGTGTCTACTGGTGTGTGATGGATTCTATTGGTGGGATGTTAAATCCTGTTGGAAAAATGCCCAAAACACACTAAAAAAAGGAATGTTTTAATGGTTTTACTGGAAAAAGCTAATGGTTTATAATGGTATTTTAATGGAAACTATTGTAATTTCTGTGATTGTTTCTTTTAGCTTCTATTGTTTCCATTTTTCCATTTTTACCTGAAGAATAAGGTGGATACCATGAAATCTCTCCAAACACAAAATATGATATAGGCTATTTAATATTATTCAAATTAGTTATAGTGCATTAATTTAATAAAAGTACAATTATTATATGATTATTGTCTCTGACCACAAATAATGCAAGTGTGCAATACCAGAGGGTTAAAGTGTTTTATACTAAACACAACAAACTTAAGCTATGCATCAACGCAAGGCAGTGACGGTTAATTGGTAAGTCTAGAATAAACTTTGATGTGGTTCTGAGAAACCTCCATTGTGTTTTCTATAGGAAACGGTGGTTCTCGACTGGCTTTGCTTCAGGGCCCAGACTTTACATTGGACATCAAGTGACTGGCGCATTGTGGTATTGAGCACTTTTCAAATGCATCACTTTCAGAAAGTTTAAAATGAGTAACTGCGATTTAATTTCATGTCAAAGACACTGACGTAAAGAGAGAGAAAGAAGAACCTGAGAAGTGACGGTTCGTTAAAGTCAGAAAAAGTTAATAATGGGGAAAACTCAGGAGGAAAGGAAGAAGTTAAGGGGCTGACAATTAGAGCGAGTGAAAGTGTTACTGGAGAAAGACTACTTCTCTTCGGATAAGGTCTCGGTCATTAGAGCGCGCTTCTTTGCTGCAAATGTTACACCATTGACATTTACAGCAAAATGAGTCTTTTATTCCTCTGTAATGACCTTCTGAAGGTCCTGTTAAATCTCAAATCCTCCCCTTTACTGTCCTGAATCAACTATCTTTTTATAACAAAGCTTTGTTGGCAGCTCTCTGCAAACCTTTGGAGATTTTTGAGATATAATATGTAAGCAGATATAGCAAAATCAGTTGAGAAGCATATCAACACTTACTAAAACTACAGAAAGATGCTCTGGTATATTTTGTTTGCTTATTTTATTGCATCGATGCTATGATTTTATTGAACTGGCCATACAAGTATTGTCTCTATACAGGATATTACATTTAGATACATTCATAGTTGTGTGTACACTAAACTTCATGTAACTTTGCTGAGCACATATAGCCAGTCACGGATGCTATAAAGTGATTATTGAAAACTATAATTGCAATATTGTATTGTACATGCAAATACCAAACAAAGATCTCTCAGTGCTGAACTGCAATTACTGTTTTATTGCTGAATGTTGAATGACATTGTTCATCGTAATAGCCTTTGGTGAAGTACTATTTTAAAATGTGGCGTCATTCACAACTTTCTAATAATAGAAATCGAAATCTCTACTCATGAAGTTTCAAGCGCACACCCACACAGTTTACACACATGATATTTCCCAATTGATGTGATGTGGAACCACACTAGATGATAAAACTCTGTCTTTTAATATGAAGAGATGCATTATTCAAACATGCTACAAGCACCTAATGGTTTTTAATATGTGAAATCAGGCAGAGATGCGGTCATCACCTGGATGCAGGTGACCGGGGAGAAGAGAAGTAGAAGAAATACCGAACCTGTAGTTAGATGATGAGATCGATAAGTTGAATTTATAACTACCAACAGCAGCTGTTTGTGAATACCTGTATGTGTATGGATACGTGCTGCTGAAGCAAATCTGTGAACACAATTTATTAGATTATACAGTATATATAAAAATGTATTCTTCCTGGATTAATCTTTCAGCTACTCAAAAGCTTAAAAAAGACATTTTTAAGTACAATCTTGATTGCAATAAACTATAAAAAAAATCTAGCAAACTAAAATATGTGTGTCTGCAATGTTTTCTACAATTTATGACATCACACATTGATTTGTGCACTCATAACACGGTAACTTTGAGTCAAAATCAAGTCATAGTTACAGCGCGTAGCACACTCTTTGTAATGAGGAACAATAAAACAAACATTTTAAAAGACAAAGAATATGAGCCACTTTCAAAAATCTAGAGAGTAAGACTATCGCGCAGTTTGGAAATGAAATGTCCAGCGAGTGGAGCTAAAACATCTCTATAACATCCCACCTTCACTAAACCCAACCCTAGACCTAATCATTAGTGTGACTAAAAGCAAACGCAAGACATTTGCCGGAGCAACTGTGCCGTTGTGATTAGCAATCCATCCAATTGTGATTTCTGTTGGTTTTCTTACGTGTGTGAGCGTGTATTGAACTCGAATAACATCCAAAAGTCCAGTAATGTTCTTTTCAGCAAGTTTAATAACAAAAATTAACTGGAAATGTTACACGGTCAAAAAACTGTAGCGCTCCATTCTTGCATGAAACAAATTCTAACGGTCTTTGCCGGAAATGACATCAGCATCATTTTTAATAGTTATATGAAACATATTCAATTATTTAAATGCAACTATTTAACAGTTACTTAATCCAAACAATAACTTATTTCACATCTATATAAATAAACAAATACTTACATGGCTCTTACAGCCGTTTTAGCTTGCATCTACAAGTGCAGTGATGTACCAGGTGCACAACCGAGCATGCTTACGACGTCAGATAAGACAAAAACATGAAGCTGGTTATGCAAACATCAAACGGTGTTAGTTAATAAATCATGCACTATGGTAAAGGTGTTAACATATTGTGCAATCGATGATCTGCCCCACTTTGTAGCGGCAGTCAAGCTATGTTTATGAAGGTTTGAAAGGCATGTTTTTCCATTGAGCCAAACAACACTTAAAGGGATAGTTCACCCCAAAATGAAAATTATGTCATTAATTATTCACCCCCTTATGTCGTTCCAGACCCGTAAGACCTTCGTTCATCTTGGGACCACAAATTGAGATGTTTTTGATGAAATCGGAGAGCGCTCAGACCCATAGACAGCAACACAACTGAAATGTTCCCAGGTCCAGAAACGTATAAATGCATTGGTAAAACAGTCCATGTGGCTCAACTTCAGTTTTGCGACGCTACGAGAATATATATATTTTTTTGCGCAAAGAAAACTAAAATAACATTCTCCTCCCCCGAGTTACGTCTTCCGCCATTTTAGAGAGTACCTAATAGAGGTCTGCACGGGCTCAAAACTGAAGCCCGAACCCGGCCCGTACCGAGATCGCCTGACCCGACCCGACCCGAGCAGCACAGTTAAATTTAGAGCCCGAACCCGAACAGAAATCCCCACGAATAGCCAACTAAAAAAAAAGCAAAAGGCTGCATTTCATGATTACATGCAAAGAAACAGATTAATCGAGGTTTCTGCCATTTCACAAACATTTACCAGTTATGAAAGTTTGTGAACATCAGGTGCAGCGGTCGTGATACATTCTGCCGAGTTTATGAATTTTGTATGGACAAGAAGATAATTCTTCCACCGCATAAATTATGGTCATTTTTGTCAGTTAAGGCTCGTTAGCATTCTGTCTACTTTAAATCAGACATAAGATCTTAAATAAGATTGTATTTATTAGTGGTGGGCGTTATCGGCGTTAACGTGCTGCGTTAACGTGAGACTCTTATCGGCGATAAAAAATATCGCCGTTAATCTATTCTCAAAGTTGGGTTGGGAGCTGGGTCTATACTACGCAAGCTATGATGACTTTCACCCTGATATTTTAGCCGGATGTATACCTAGCCGAATTGCACTGTAGGGGGCGAGAACCAGTCTTCGAACTAGAGGCTCGCAGTCCGTGATGGACAGATTGTTAACGGCTGGTCTATGTGGTAATACAATCGGGCAGGACATCCAAACGCTCACCTATCATTCATCAACCTCAAATATGGCTTTTCATCTGAAAGATGTATGTAGTAGCAACTTTACATGGCCAATATGATGTTAACCTAGAGAAATGTGCGCTATTGAAGTGTTTGTGTGGAAGCGCTTTGCTGCAGGACAGGCTCCGTGCGTTCACGTGCTCTTAAAATCTCCGTCATTTTGGGTCATACAGATAAAAGTAGCCTAATACATCTTTCGAATCTGTAAAGACTCTACGCTTATTTGTGTGCACTCAGAATAACAACGAAACGTTGCTTTTAAGCAAACAGGATGCGCTTTAGGTCTCATGTGAACTTGAGAATTCACTCCCGTGTCACCCTCTGCTTCAACCTGTGTGTATGCCTAACGTTACTGTGAAATTACCACATCAGACGGACGTGCTAACATGGATGCAGCTATGAAGCCGCGGGTTTGCTTCAGGGAAAATTTATTTTTAAGAAGCTTCCCAATGGAAACTGTAAACAGTTCATCACGACCTCTTATGTAGGCCTACAGTTCAAAATTCATGTTTAACTGAATAAACAGTTATTAAACACAAGTACATCTTATTGAACATAGTTTATTTTCATCACCAATTATCATAGTAGAACAGCTTTCTCAAGCAGTTTGTGATGCATTTTGGAAACAGGAGATGAGCCCCTGGTCTAATGCGCCACCTGGCTTGAGAAACCCGTTCTCAAAGACTTACTTTTAGTCATTATTTGGGTAGCACATATTCTGAATGCCTTCGCAGAATTCAAATGAGCCATTTTAATCTAGATTAATCTAGATTAAAAAAATTAATCTATGCCCACCCCTAGTATTTATTTGAATTAATTAATCATTTATTTGAATTAGCGAGAGAGAGAGAGAGAGAGAGAGAGAGAGAGAGAGACCGAGACAGACAGAGAGAGACAGAGAGAGAGAGAGACAGAGAGAGAGAGAGTGAGAGAGAGAGAGAGAGAGAGACTTTGACTTTAAAATGCACTTTAATACCGAAAACACAAAGTTTTCCACAGAAGAAGCATAAAGGTCATCAAGTATCATATTACAATATTACAGAAGAGACATAAAAATAAATGAAAATAAAAATAAAAAAAAAAAGTAAAAAATAATACAACTTCTAAAATAAATATTTCAAATTTCCATTACAGTCGACATCACAAACACACTGATTTACACCCCATTTATATTTAAAGGTTTCAATGTCATTCACCAATTTACAATATGTATACTCAATTTTTAATCGTGATTTAATTAAACCCTTGAGGACTGAATCGACTTCACAAGACTCATTACCAGACAGTTTTCCTTTCCGTGACAACCAAATGGCCAATTTAACTTGCCCAAATAAAAAGTTCAAAAGAACATGAAACTCCTTTTTACTAGTTTTATATTTAGGCCCATATATAAAACACATAGGTGAAAAAACTTCCCCCAAGTTCCTACACCACCCATCTATCATTGGAAACAACAGTTGTAACCTAGCACAATTTAAAAATAAATGAAAAACAGTTTCTTGTATACCACAGAAAGGGCATCCCTCCCTCACCTGCGGATCAAGTCGTGCTCTGTATCTGTTAGTAGCTATTATACCATGCACTAACCTCCACTGAAGATCTCCAGTTCTCTTTTCAATAGGAGGTTTGTACAAGGTCCTCCAGCTGCCCTTGGGGGAAGCACCTAATCCAAACACCTCTTGCCATTTAGACTCCTTGACGCCAGGAGAGCATGAAGATGCAGTATCTTGACACACAGTGCATACAGTGATTTTTTCCCTATATTGCTAAAGACTCCCAACTGAGGTGTCTTAAAAGATAGTAGTCCACCCTCAGTTTCTTCCCAGTTTTCAAGTTCAGGTGTAATTTCTAATTCTGGAAAGTCAAATGTGTCCGTCTCTCCATTATAGGTTTCTAAAGAAAGCCTATAACTCTGTGGCAAGAACTCAACTATTTGAGTCAACATTTTCATTGCCACACGAATTGATCTTATACCCAGTTTTTCAGCAAAAATTCCAGCTGATAACCATTCACCTTCAGGTATCAAGTGTCCTATTTTTGTGATTTTTGCAGCCCATAGACTTCTCCTGAGTGACATATCTTCAAACACGTCCAGATTCAGTGCGGATTAAAAGCAAGGGTTCTTCTCTCTGCCATAAACTTTGGGCATTGTTTAACTCTCGGGAAAACTTAAAAGTGTCCATACTTTAAAAGTGATCTATAGAATGGTGTTAGTCCTGCAAGATCCAACTTGTTTATCTCCATCAGGAATAGATGGCGATCTAGTCCCATGTTGCCTGCTTTCCTTAGAGTACACGCTATCCGGCCCAGCTCACATCCTTCCCGTAGAGGAGTCTCTGAGCCACTTGAAGTCTGAAAGTCTTTACTCTAGATATGATATCCACTAGGCCTTGTCCTCCTTCATGTCTGTGCAGATACAGCACTGGTGCCTTTAACCAATGCTGACCCGACCAGAAAAAATCCACCAGACATCTCTGAATTTGTCTCACAAGGTCTTCTGGAGGTTCAAGGATCATCATTCTGTGCCAAAGGGAGGAGGCTACGAGGTTATTACATATCAGCACCCTTCCCCTGTAGGACAGCTGGGGCAGCAGCCATTTCCAATGAGACAACCGCGCACGTACTTTCTCCAGCAGGCCCTCCCAATTTTGCTGTCTATAATCATTTGTCCCCAAAAAAACTCCCAGATATTTAAAACCTGCCCTTCCCCATAGTAAACCACCAGGAAGTGCGGGACTTTTCACAATTTGGCCACACCACACAGCATCGCTTTTACACCAGTTCACTTTAGCTGATGATGCTTTTCCATAACACTCTAGTGCATTTTTTACCATTTCAACATCATAATCTCCTCGGATTACAACTGTAACATCATCCGCATATGCAGATAATTTGACAGATTCCTGAGAGTTTAGATAATTAATGTGTACACCTGCTAGTACTCTCCTTAGTTTGCATAACAAAGGTTCAATAATTATACTATAAAGTTGGCCCGAAAGGGGACAACCCTGTCTAATTCCCCTTTGAACTTTCACAGGAGTACTTAGGCCACCAGACATTTTTATCATACATGTAGCTTCAGTATACAATAACCTTATCATTGAAATAAAATGGTCACCAAAACCAAAGGCCTTTAAAGCGTCAAGTAGAAAAATATGATCCACCCGATCAAAAGCCTTTTCTTGATCTAATGCTAAAAAACCCATTTCAATCTTATTATCAAAAGCATAGTCATACAGATCTCTTACTAAATGTAGATTGTCTACAATAGATCTATCTTTTATGCAGTAAGACTGATCCTTATGTATGATTACATGTAATACATTGTTTAATCTGTTTGCCAAACATTTGGAAATGATTTTGTAATCTGAGCACAACAGTGCCACAGGTCTCCAGTTCTTTATAAGTGTTAAATCCCCTTTCTTAGGGAGCAGTGTTAAAACTGCACGCTGAAAGCTTGTAGGAGGATTTTTCAATAATACTTCTTTGAAGAACTTCAAAGTAATCATGTCCAAGAACAGGCCAGAAGGCCTTATAAAAATCGGCAGACAGTCCATCTATTCCAGGTGCACGACCTACAGAGAGTCCCATAACAGCAGCCGTGACTTCTTCATAGGTGAGTTCAGTCTCTAAAATGCTTTAAGCTTTGGAGTTAAGATTGGAAGGTCAGAAAGCAGATCATTCCTACATTGCTCATCCAGTTTTTCAGAAGCGTATAGACTTGAATAGAAATCCACCGCAATTTTACGCATCTCTGTTTGATCAGAAGTGTCTCACCATTACAATCTTTTAAACAGTACATCAATTTTTCTTGTCCTTTTACGCCAAGGTTAAAAAAGAGGTAGGAGCATCCATGTCTCTTACTGTTAAAACCGACTCCTCACAAGAGCTCCTTTAGCTCGTTCATTCAAAATTGTGCTCAGCCGGTTGGTTTTTTCAGTCCATAGATCTTTAAGGTTTACAGAATCATTTACAATCATACTTTGCTCAACACCAATAATTTCTTTTCAAGACATTCCATTGACCTTTTATACAAAATGATGAATATGATACATATTGTTGACAAAAATTCCTTATTTGTACCTTCCCGATTTCCCACCATTGAATACAATTTTCATAGCGATCCTTCTCACTCTTCCAGGACTCCCAAAAAAATTAAAATTCTCACAAAATACTTATCTTCTAATAATTTAGCATTAAAATGCCAATAATTACTTTTATGCATTCTTTTACTAAAGTACACTCCATAGTAACACATTTGTGATCAGATATTGAAGTGGGAAAATGGTTGAATTTAAAACTCTATTCCTCATATTACGTGACACATAGAGTCTATCCAACCGCAGCAGATACCTTCTCATTACTAATCTTCACCCATGTATATTGACGTGAAAGGAGATTATGTTCTCCATACATCAGATAGGTTCAGATTTTTAATCACATTGGCTAAGCACAAAGCACTTGGAGCATGAGGTTCCTCACTATTCCTATCCTGTGTAAAGTCCAAGGTACAGTTAAAATCTCCCTAAGATAGTGAGATCTCCTTCAGGTTGTTGTCTTAAAAGTCCTCTAATTTTCTGAATAATTCTATCTGCACCTATATTTGGAGCATAGATATTCACAAAAGTAATATAAGATTACTAATTTCTGCCCTCACAATCAGTAATCTCCTGGTTCAACTTCATGTTTTGCCAAGATTTTCACTTTAACGTTAGGGGAAAAAGTACTGCCACACCAGCACTAAAATTGGTGCCATGACTAAAGATATGCTCTCCTCCCACCATAGGCCCCATTCAGCTTCATTACTTTGATCACTGTGAGTCTCTTGTAACAAAATCACACCTATATCCTTTAAATGTATAATCTCTGAAAGTAATCTATTCTTTTCTCCCATCTCTCATCCCATTAACATTTAGAGATCCCACCAAAAACTCCATGATAAAGAGGAAGAGAAAGAAAGAAAAGTACAGAGAAAAAGTGTTAGCAGTCATCATGATGGTTAAGTTTTTCTCTTACCTTTCCCTCGTCATCCGTTCTTTCCTGCTTGTTTTCCTTGTCTAATAATGGTCATGTGCTTTTTTAACCGAAACCTTTTCTGCTGTGAAAGCTCTTCAAAGCTACTTGTTTTCCTTGCCCATACAACAGAGGCAACAAACTTTTCCAGATCTGGGAAAAAATCACCAACTTCTACACCTGCTTTTCCTTTTGTTTCATCTAAAAAAGAGTTGATCTGTTCAAGAGTATACATATCCTTTTCAACCTCTCTTGCTACATCAGATGTATCTGACCACTGCTCTTCATTTCTCAACTCAACATCAGTACATTGGGATATTTCATCTAACTCCTCAGTCATATTTCCTTCAGATGATCCTGCTTTTATTTCTTTGAGTTCGCCCAATCCTTCATCACTTCTCTGAGCTTCACTCATATCAATCACATCAGTTACAATCTCAGAAACGCAAACCGGCTGTTCAGTACTCTCGGTATTTAACTGAATATCACTCACCTCCTCTGAGGCTGCCTTCTCCTGCGTCTCAGTTCTCATTTGTTCTGTATCCTGTTGGACTTGGTTTGCATTATTAACATCTCCACGCGATGTAGACGGCCGCTGGTCGTCCTTATGTGGGCACAAGAAACGTTTGTGGCCTAGGTCACCGCATTCAAAGCACTTTAAATTTTCGGTACTTGCATAAACCATGTACGAGTTGTCTCCTTGATTAACTCGGAACGAAACTTCTAGAGTACGCTCCGGCGAAGTCAAAAACATATAAACTTGGCGACGGAAAGAAATCACATGTTTAAGCGCGATATTTTTACAGCCCAAAGGAATCATTCTCACAGGGCTTGCTATTTTTCCAAATCTCTGTAACTCTTTCGTGATGACATCGTTACTAATAAAAGGTGGTACATTAGAGATCGTGATTTTTGTTGCTGGAGCGGATAGTGGGGTAACTGGGACAAACTTTTCCTTAACCCAAATTCCACTCACAGTCAGCTGGTTGATCAACGATTCAGTTTTCAAAAAAACAACAACAGCTTTGTTCATTCGTGAAGCTGAAACGATATTATCAAAACCTACTCGCTCTCCGACAACAACAAGTAGCTCCTCTATTGTCACGCCAGGCTCTGGTACACACCTGCACCCATTTCTGAGTGATAGATTAGGTGGCGTTTGCCCGGGAATAGACGCCATCCCGGCGTCTAAAATTCCACGGGCACACAATTTCCCTTATTTTAACGTAGGACTCGAATAACGAGGGGGAAAAAGGAAGAAAAAAAGAAAACGAAGGAGAAAAACCAGCTTTTTCGCAATCACTCTCAGAAGCGCACTCAGTCCTCCTCACCCACACTCCCAACATGCAACACGCAGAGAGAGAGAGAGAGAGAGAGACCGAGACAGACAGAGAGAGACAGAGAGAGAGAGAGAGAGAGAGAGACAGAGACAGACAGAGAGAGAGAGAGAGAGAGAGAGAGAGAGAGACCGAGACAGACAGAGAGAGACAGAGAGAGAGAGAGAGAGAGAGAGAGAGAGAGAGAGACAGACAGAGAGAGACAGAGAGAGAGAGTGAGAGAGAGAGAGAGAGACCGAGACAGACAGAGAGAGACAGAGAGAGAGAGAGAGAGAGAGAGAGAGAGACAGACAGAGAGAGACAGAGAGAGAGAGAGAGAGAGAGAGACCGAGACAGACAGAGAGAGAGAGAGAGAGAGAGAGTGAGAGAGAGAGAGAAGGGGGGATGAATGTTGCGCGTGCATGTGAACCTGCGTCTGCGCGTCTCTCTCTACAAGCAATGAGGCTTAGTTACTTCAAAAACAGATGTTACCCCTCATTGCAGATAAATATAATGTTGTGACTTGCGAGTCAGTAGCCTGTCGAAGCTATTTTACTAATAAAAGTTTCCGTGCTGTTTGTGCGCGATCTCTGATATCTGTGTGCAATGTGTGTGCGTGTCTAGAGCAAGCCTCTGCATAAAGTTTTGGTTTAGCTACAAACCCGAACCCGACCCGAGCCCGAAGCTTATCCATTAAACATTAACCCGAAACCCGAGTATTTCGGGACCAGCGAGGTTCGGGTCGGGTAGCAGACCTCTAGCACCTGTATGTATTTGACAGCGTTGTTTGCGTTTGGGGAGAAAGCGCGCATGAACGAAAGCTGTGTAATAAGCATTGTTTACGCTAAGGCGAAAGCGTGCATGTGTTGTGATACTCTCTAAAATGGTGGAAGACGCAACTCGGGAGAAAAGAATGATTGAGTAAATTATGTTATTTTTGTTTTCTTTGTGCAAAACTGGAGTTGAGCCACTTTTACCAATGCTTTTATATGTTTCTGGACCTGGGAACATTTCAGTTGTGTTGCTGTCTATGGAGGGTCTGATAGCTCTCCGATTTCATCAAAAATATCTTAATTTGTGTTCCAATGATGAACGAAGGTCTTACGGGTTTGTAACGACATCAGGGTGAGTAATTAATGACATCATTTTTACTTTGGGGTGAACTATCTCTTTAAAGAAGAACATTGCAAGAATTAGATGTTTTGTTTCCAGTCATGACTTGGAGAAACTTGTTCATGCCTTTATCACCAGCAGGGTGGATTATTGTAATGGTCTCCTCACCGGCCCTCCAAAGAAGACCATTAGACAGCTGCAGCTCATCCAGAACGCTGCTGCCAGGATTCTGACTAGAACCAGAAAATCTGAGCATACCACACCAGTCCTCAGGTCCTTACTCTGGCTTCCAGTTACATTTAGGATCGATTTTAAAGTACTTCTACCGTTTATAAATCGCTCAATGGCCTAGGACCCAAATATATATGTCAGATATGCTCACTGAATATAAACCTAACAGACCACTCAGATCATTAGGGTCGAGTCAGTTAGAAATACCAAGGGTTCACACAAAACAAGGGAGTCCGCTTTTAGCTATTATGCTGCCCGCAGCTGGAACCAGCTTCCAGAAGAGATCAGATGTGCTAAAACATTAGCCACATTTAAATCCAGTCTCAAAACTCATCTATTTAGCTGTGCATTTGTTGAATGAGCGCTGTGCTACGTCCGAACTGACTGCATTGTATTTTATGTAGAATCATTTTCTATTTAACTGTTTTAAATCTCATTTTAAATCAATTTCTATATCATTTTAAAACTCCTTGTTTTATTATTTTTAACTTCTTGTTTTTATTGCTGTGAATGATTATTTCACATTCTTTTATGTAAAGCACTTTGAATTACCAATGTGTATGAAATGTGCTATACAAATAAACTTGCCTTGCCTTGCCTTGCCTTGCCTTGCCTTGCCTTGCCTTGCCTTGCCTTGCCTTGCCTTGCCTAAAGGAGTAGAGCCTTCTAGTGCCAGGTGCACATACATTCATGATCATCTCATTACTGAAAAGGACAATACCACAACTAGTCTGAAACCACCTTGGATGATTTAAGTAAATCAGTGCACACATCTATCCTGATTACAACATGGTGACCCTGTACCTGTGTCTGCGAGACCAGCAGTGATTTAATGATACTGATGGACATTCATCTGACTATCTCTGTAACATGATTAAATACAGTGCATTAGCCCATAATAATGAACAGCTAATTGCTCCGGCTTGACAAGCAGAGTTCAAAGTCAGACCACAGAGGCGATACAGAACCACAGGTTAATTACAATAGCTCTAAAGCAAAACAGAGAGTGAATGAAAGGGTGGAGTGAGATGAGCGCAGAGAGGATGCCCTCATATGAATGTTTAATAAGGATGTTGACATCTCGTAAATAAAAAGTGAAAAGTGTTTGGCAGCGATACCTCGTGCATTTATCAGTAGAGCTCTAAACAAAGACCCATCACCATCAATCCACTTAGCTGCATTTGCACACACAAACACACACACTGGCTGTGGATATGAATAATTAAAATGGTCATTAAGCTGGTGATTGAAGAGTGGATAATGGAAAAGAAGAAGTAGGGGATAAGAAGGAGACAAAGGAAGAGGCAGAAAAGAAGATAAACGCTGTATGACTTTATATGAAAAGACAAACCTATAGTAGTTAATCCGAAGGTCCTAATAAAACCCTCGGGTGTCTCAGTATAATGTTTGTACAGTAAAATAACAGGGAAATTAATTATTGTATAAGGTAACCGCTCAGATAGACTTAATAGACACCATAATGGCACGCTCTCAATAACGAATCACACTGACAATATACTCAATTCTACAGTAAGTTGCAGGCATTTAAACCAAATTAGAAACTAAATAAATGCCCTTCGGTTTCTAAAGTTTGCATTGTCTATGTCTACAGTAGCAACTAGATGTTGTTGGGTGATCTCTTGTGCCATATTATAATAAATCCTCCTGAAAGAAAACCGATTATAGGATTATATTTAGACTTTAAACGGTCTTTGTCTTTGGGTGCATCCAGAATCAGAAACCTTTGAGTAGGTAGCCATTTTAAATGAATAATTACTTCACAATAGTTAAAACAGCATGTGCTATATAGTTTGAAGGTGAAGGAAATCTGGACGTAGTACATCCATCATGTTGTTGTAATTGTCGTGATCTACCAGCGTCAGTTGTGTTGCTTCACACAAGCTCTCTGTCCACGTGTCCATCAGATGCTCACATCAAAAACTCGCTGGATGTAGTACGTCCTCCGGGTACTTGTGCCTACTGGTTTCTTAAATACTGTGAATTCAGACATACGATTTGTTGTTGTTGTTCTTGCCATCTTTATAATTGGGACGTATGCAATTTTGGATTCAGCCTTTGTGGATAGTCATTTAAAATAATCGCACCAGGGCAGTTTATCATGTTTCAGTAGTCTGGTTCATAACAGTCGAGGGAAGGAAGTAGAAAGAGGTAGAGATGATCTCAGAAAAAAAATATGAGCTTGTTTTCTCTTGAGACACTTTAAGTCAATCGCACACACTTATGTTTTTTCAGAAAGAGCCTCATTTTGTGGTGCCATCTTTATTTATTATTAAAGATTTGGAAATGGTGCTGCTTTTTTGTTGTTGTTGTAACCACTGTAGAACTCTGCTTCATTTTACAAGCAACCACTTTTCAGGGACGTTTTAATTCTGTCATTCACACACACACACACACACACACACACACACACACACACACACATTATTCACACACACACACACACACACACACACACACACACACACACACACACACACGACACATGCACACACACACACACACACACACACACACACACACACACACACACACACACACGCACACACACACACACACACCACTCACACACACACACTCACACACACACACACACACACACACACCACACACACACACACACACACACACACACACACACACCACACACACACACACACACACACACTCACACACACACACACACACACACACACACACACACACACACACACACACACACACACACACACACACACACACACACACACACACACACACACACACACACACACAGTCAACCAGCTCGATATGCTTGGCTTTTCTGATGTAGTAAACTTGCTCGAGAGCCCACCTGGTACCAAATGTCTTTTGTTTGCTTTTGTCAACACTATCGGCAGGTTTATGGCACGGTTTATTGTAGGTGGTACATTATTTTCATACACAATAGAGTATTAACCTTTTAGTTCCACTCACTGGACATTTCATTTCTGAAGTGCCTCAATATGTACAATATATAAAATGTTTCCAGATTCACGTTCATCTGTTTCGACTAAAACTAAACACACTTTTAGCGTCACACACAGGACATTTTATTTTGTGCTACGAAACTTGCAAGAAGCAAGTAATATAAGTATGCAGAAATGTCGCCACAGGGTTTTCCAATGAGCCTGGGTTGTTTAACAGACAGCTGAATTACTGAGATTGAGGTAAATATGCACGTCTTAGTTGACAAGAATGCATGTGAATAAACTTATATTAATCAAGACACTTATTACTGACTCGTTGATTAAAAGTCTAGTTTGTAGCCCATTTGTCTAAAGTTCTGTCCCACAGAGAGAGCTTTGGGCCGAAGAACTGTGGTACACTACTACAGTCAATACATTTATTTACCAAACTCTTTGGTTAAGCTTACTTGTTTTATGTATTAGAAGAAATCTAACACGTTAACAAATCGACGGATGACTGCTCAGCCAAATTACATTACAATCTAACAACATTTTATCTTAAGTAGACCTCAGGAAAAACCTAAAAATAAATGAAAACTGTGATTATGACCCTTTAAAAACATTGAGACTTACAGATTAAATTTTTAATACTATCATGCTATAATGATTCTATTAGATCCTCGTTAACCAATGCTGACAGTGAGTGCAATGCATGTTTGCATGAGATCAGTCAGCTAGCTAAACAGACATGTAATGGTGTTGGTAAAGGTCAGTGCTTTTGCCTGCTGTGCTACAGCGATGTAGGGGTCCAGTGTGAGATTATTAGCTCTGATCTGCTCTGACGGGAACTAAAAGGTTCTCCTCATCCTGGTGTCTCTGCTCTGTATAACCCCAGTTACAGCCTGGTGGGACGAGTCATGTGTACTTTCTCTTTTGCCAGCTAATGTATACATTCAGCTCCGATTTAGTGGTAAACAATTATTTCACTTTATTAGATAGCAGTAGCTTGAAACCCTCATTTTAATTATATTTTGTTCCTTTATTGTGTCACTTTTCACTTTGTCACTTTTCAAATTATTTGTTCGTGTTAGAATATTTCTTCAATCATGCACTCTCATAAAAAAGGTACAAAAGCAGTCGCTGGGGCGATACCTTTTCAAAAGATACACCTGTGTACCTTACGCGGCCTGCATGCATATTGACACCTTATATTAGTACCTAAAGTGAACATATTAGTACCTAAAATGTATATATTAGTGCCTAAAGTGAACATATTAGTATCTAAAGTGTGCATATTAGTACCTAAAGTGTACATATTAGTACCTAAAGTGTATATATTAGTACCTAAAGTGTGCATATTAGTACCTAAAGTGTATATATTAGTACCTAAAGTGTGCATATTAGTACCTAAAGTGTATATATTAGTACTACCTAAAGTGTACATATTAGTACCTAAAGTGTGCATATTAGTACCTAAAGTGTACATATTCGTACCTGAAGGGTCCATATTAGTACCTAAAGTGTGCATATTAGTACCTAAAGTGTGCATATTAGTACCTAAAGTGTACATATTAGTACCTAAAGTGTGCATATTAGTACCTAAAGTGTGCATAATAATACCTAAAGTGTGCATATTAATACCTAAAGTGTACATATTAGTACCTAAAGTGTACATATTAATATCTAAAGTGTGCATATTAATACCTAAAGTGTACATATTAGTACCTAAAGTGTACATATTAATACCTAAAGTGTGCATATTAGTACCTAAAGTGTGCATATTAGTACCTAAAGTGTACATATTAGTACTACCTAAAGTGTACATATTAGTACCTAAAGTGTACATATTAGTACCTAAAGTGTACATATTAGTACCTAAAGTGTACATATTAGTACCTAAAGTGTACATATTAGTACCTAAAGTGTGCATATTAGTACCTAAAGTGTCCATATTAGTACCTAAAGTGTACATATTAGTACCTAAAGTGTACATATTAGTACCTAAAGTGTCCATATTAGTACCTAAAGTGTACATATTAGTACCTAAAGTGTATATATTAGTACCTAAAGTGTCCATATTAGTACCTAAAGTGTACATATTAGTACCTAAAGTGTCCATATTAGTACCTAAAGTGTACATATTAGTACTACCTAAAGTGTACATATTAGTACCTAAAGTGTATATATTAGTACCTAAAGTGTACATATTAGTACCTAAAGTGTCCATATTAGTACCTAAAGTGTCCATATTAGTACCTAAAGTGTCCATATTAGTACCTAAAGTGTCCATATTAGTACTACCTAAAGTGTACATATTAGTACTACCTAAAGTGTACATATTAGTACCTAAAGTGTGCATATTAGTACCTAAAGTGTATATATTAGTACCTAAAGTGAACATATTAGTACCTAAAGTGAACATATTAGTACCTAAAGTGTACATATTAGTACCTAAAGTGTACATATTAGTACTACCTAAAGTGTACATATTAGTACTACCTAAAGTGTACATATTAGTACCTAAAGTGAACATATTAGTACCTAAAGTGAACATATTAGTACCTAAAGTGTACATATTAGTACTTAAAGTGTACATATTAGTACCTAAAGTGTATATATTAGTACCTAAAGTGAACATATTAGTACCTAAAGTGTACATATTAGTACCTAAAGTGTACATATTAGTACCTAAAGTGAACATATTAGTACCTAAAGTGAACATATTAGTACCTAAAGTGTATATATTATTACCTAAAGTGAACATATTAGTACCTAAAGTGTACATATTAGTACCTAAAGTGTACATATTAGTACCTAAAGTGAACATATTAGTACCTAAAGTGAACATATTAGTACCTAAAGTGTGTATATTAGTACCTAAAGTGTACATATTAGGACCTAAAGTGTACATATTAGTAGTACCTAAAGTGTCCATATTAGTACCTAAAGTGAACATATTAGTACCTAAAGCAGGAGTGTAGCCAGAAAGGAGACTCTGGGTGTGCATCAGAAAACTGGGTGTGCCACATTTATTGTCAGATTAATAAAAACAAAAAACAAGCATGCTTATTGGGTATTAATATGTTAGTTTAACCATTTCATTTTTGTGTAGGCTACATGTGTCTGTTAACCTATTCTCCATTTTGGATGTCTTTGAAAATCACTATTTTATATCTGCAACAAAGTGAGTGTGTGTGTGTGTTAGCATGCATGCTGTATATTTAGTATTATTAAACCTTTCATTTCTGCGTATGTCTGTGTGTGTGTTTGTATGCTTACTGTTTATTAAGCATTTTTAAACCTTTCATTTCTGTGTGTGTGTGTGTGTGTGTATGTGACAGAGAGAGACAGTTTTAATGAATTCTCCATTGTGAATGTGTTCAAATGTCAGCCCTGCATTTCACATTGGCCTACCAGGGGTCTTCAACCCTGCTCCTGGAGAGCTACGTCCTACAGATTTCAGCTCCAACCCCAATCAAACACACCTGAACCAGCTAATCACAGTCTTCAAGGCTACTTGTTCATTTCAGACAGGTGTGTTGGAGCAGGGTTGGAACTGAAATCTGCAGGATGACTCCAGGAGCAGGGTTGAGATCCCTGATATAAACTCTTAAAAAGACTTGCAAAGAGTATTGTCACCTGTCATTTATTTCAAATATCTATATCTGCAATGAGTGTGTCTGTGTGTACCTGTGTAAGCAAGCTTAAAGATTATTAATATGATAGTTTAACCATTTCATATTTGTGTGTGTGTGTGTGTGTGTGTGTGTGTGTGTGTGTGTGTGTGTGTGTGTGTGTGTCCTTAAAATTCTTGAACCCTGGTTATCGCTGCTTGCAGCTATATTGTTTTTGTTGTTTTTTCCATTTTCCAAGCTTTCTGGCTCAAGAGGGTCACCGACAATCACATACAGTATAACCTACAACAGCTGTTTAACTGCCTAGTCAAACGCGCTCCACTGTAGCCTAATCATTAACTACACACATCATAAACCCCTTTTAGGCAAGTACAATTTATGTCATATATTTTAATAAGACTAAACTCCTATTTAACCTGATGATTAAAAATACATTTTAAGTTTCTAATTACCGCATTTCCATGGTTATTCAAACAACGAACACATTATACAGTGAGCAAAGCACATTTACTTTATCAAAGAATAATCATTGACTTCAGTGACTAGGCTATGTAAAAATCTATTATGTAAAACAGCTGTAGCTGCTCTACCAAATAAAACAAAATGCTTTTAAATAATCCCTCCTTTTTAAATCATTATCATTTTGCACATCCTGCAATGGTGACTTAAATGCAGCGCTCAAAGGGCGGTGGTCTGGCCTTGAATGCCTCAATTATGTTATTATTATTTATTTATTTTTGAAAAATAATTAAAATTGTAATTACATTTTAAATTAACAAAGTGTACATATTAGCACCTGCTTGATCTGTAAATATTAGGTCCCGGAACAAAGCGGGTAATGAATAGTCCGGCAAGTTTTTTATATTATTATTGAACTTTCAAAATACAAAATTCAACAGCAAGTTCATATATATAAAGTGCATATTTATGTAGGCTACACAGAGAAACATATAGAGAAACAAGATGTGCTTTCTGCACCTAAAGTCTCATGCAGTATCCGTAAATGGAGCATCACAGCAATGAACCGGATACTTTATTAAACGAACGAACCAACCAAAAAATACAAATCTTTAATTACGTAGTCGGAATGAAAAGTGTGCATTTCTTTATTAAAGTCAGCGTCGCATATTAGTACAACTTTACATTTTCAGCCGACACTGACTGAGAAGAAATCACTAGTTTATTAACGAATAATTCAAATGTTTTATTTTGCCTTTCCCCCAACATTCATAATCATTAGCCTACTTTGCCGTTGCAAGTTTTAGACGTGCGCTTGGCGCGGATAGGCTATACGCCCATATATTAAAGGATAGTTAGTAGCCTAAGTTATTATATTAATCAATTTATGTGTGACTAGGGAAATCTTTAGTCGGGGACAGGCCTTCTTGGCACAAGGAACCGATCATTTTTTAAATAAAATGCTGTCAATTCGAAAAGTGCGCCTGCTAATCACGCGTCACGTTATATTGCAATGCAGAGTTATGAATGCGTAATAATAAGTAAAATGTTTTTAATTTATTTCATTTCTTATGGGTGCAATGGCGGTGCTTTGGTCTTTCTTGGGGGTGCTGAAGCATCTGCTAGCCCCTCCTTTGCGCTGCCCATGTTTATTACGATTAAAAAAATAATAATTCTGCATCTGTTTTTAGGTGTGCCAGCTGCCACTGTGGGTGGCACCGGCACACCCTG
This sequence comes from Gymnocypris eckloni scoliostomus, assembly GCA_027564155.1. NCBI lineage: Eukaryota > Metazoa > Chordata > Actinopteri > Cypriniformes > Cyprinidae > Gymnocypris > Gymnocypris eckloni. The sequence continues at coordinate 51,290,733 of CM050413.1, read as the reverse complement.
GCACACCCGTGGCTACGCCCCTGACCTAAAGTGAACATATTAGTACCTAAAGTGTACATATTAGTACCTAAAGTGTGCATATTAGTACCTAAAGTGCACATATTAGTACCTAAAGTTTGCATATTAGCACCTAAAGTGTGCATATTAGCACCTAAAGTGCACATATTAGTACCTAAAGTGTACATATTAGTACCTAAAGTGTGCATATTAGCACCTAAAGTGTGCATATTAGCACCTAAAGTGCACATATTAGTACCTAAAGTGTACATATTAGTTCCTAAAGTGTACATATTAGTTCCTAAAGTGTACATATCAGTACCTAAAAGCTACAAACATTTTGATAAGGTGCTTCCCCAGTGACAGCTTTTGTACCTTTTTTTCTGATAGCGTGGGTTATATTTCTATTTATTTATTGATTATTCTAATAATCTGACATCACCAATTTTCAGAATTTTGTATTTATTGATGGCATGTCACATTTTGTTTGTGAAGATGTGATATTTCTAAAGGTTTACATTACGTTGCAGGTGTGTTATATTTATTGTATGTGTATTTATGATCCAAGGGTGTTTATTTGTGTTATTGGGGACTTTGTGTTCTTCATAATCATCAAAGATTAGACGAAAGTGTTGTTTACAAAAATTTATTCATACAAATCTTACAACACAGGTTTTTTTTTTTTTTCTTACACATGTAATGGTGCCCTTGTGTGGCTCCCATGTGTTATTGTGCTAACGATCAACACAAGATTTATCTTAATGTTTAAGTAAGGCTTTGGGCACTATCAGTTTCTGCACACAAAATGAATTTCAAGGCTGAGAATGTTTAATAAATGCCGTACAGATCGCTACAACACACTATGCATAGAGAAGTTACATCGATAACCGTAAAGCTCAAATTAAGTTATGTGAGAAATAGGAGAAGTGTGAGCAGGTGATTGCAGCATTTGGAGGGCCACTAATGTGCCATCTGAAATTGGTGGCCATTTTAAAGATGAAGCAAAGGCACCCAAGCCGCTAGCTGCCTCCTGTGTCACAAAGCCTGCAGGAGAATGCAGAATTAAACACAGATCGATTTCACACGTTCACCCTTTTACACGCATTATAATATGCATATGCAAACATGTACATCTACTAACAAGCTTAAGCATATACAACCCTGCCAAAAATGTGATGTAAGTTGGAGGAATGCTTTCAACAGCTGGTTTTACCTCAAAACATTTGTCATATTTCGCAATATTATTGGTCTTGCATGCATAAAGGGATCATTATTACAGATTACATCTATTTTGTGTCACACCCAACTTGTCTAACAATGACCTACTGATACTTATAACCACACAGATGTGACAGAAACCTTTAAGAAGCAGCGAAACACGTCTCCATTGATGAACTGCTTTATAGACATTTGACACTGATGTGAGAGGTGGGCAATGTGAGAAAATTGTGAAAAAAAGAAACATTTATATGTCCGAACCACTGTAATCAAGTCGGATACACATGCATTCATAGAAGGATTTCAGGTTTTAGATGATTTCAGCAATTGCATGCAATAAGTGAAAAGCAGGAACAGAGTTTCAAAGAGCCATTTGTGTTAGAAGATGCAGATTTAATTAACATTATGCACAATAAAGGCCAGTTCACACTGAAAACAAATTTGACGATAACTATATTAATATCCACAACAGCTGTAGGTTTGTCGTCTGCTGCTTTAATGCTCAAGCCGCCAAAGTCAGGTTGATTCTGATTGGCTGTCAATGTTTTTATTGTTCATCAGCTGAAAAAAAAAACATTCTTTAAGCGATTCCAACAATATTTCCATAGTACTGGAAATTAATAAACCGTTATAGTTACAGGCTGTCATTGTCCATGGTGTGAACGGGTCTCAAGGAGCTCTTTTTTTCGGAGAGGTTTGTGCAAGAAAAGCAAACGTGTTGAAAGGCTTGTGAGATTTAAGCCGTAGATGACAGTGGGAAGAAGTTGACGTGAGTAAAAGCATGGAAGAGACGAGGGAGACCCCTCAGAAAAGCACTGTGGCATTGGGCTTTAGAAACTCACCGGCAATTCAGGAGGCAACTGTCTCAGCAAATCGAACAAAAATGCCACAATCTCATCGTCTTGGAGAAATCGGTGCAAATCTAAGTCTTCGGGGCTGTTGTAAATAAAAAAAACTGCTTTCTTAATGTCAGGAGGAAAAATAAGGAAGGTCTCATTGTCTTTGAGACTATTTATTTAATCATATTCAGAGTGATGTATATAATGGACAAGGTAATGAAACAAACATGAATGAATAATGTTAGTATTGGTAAAACTAAAGGAAGATCGGTGCATTGTCAGACGCTTCAGTACAAAAAAAAAACATATTATTATCAAAATATTCGTTTTAATGTCTTTACTTAATACATGTTATAAAGGACACATCTTCATCTACCTTGCTCCAAAAGCTGTACATGATAGACGCATTTGAAAAGGCTAGAAATAGGCGAGCCGCCGTCCTTTGCTTCTATATCTCTGTCTATACCTTTTGCCAAGGACTGCGGCCAGATACTGCTTCACGGCCATTTGCTTCCGGTAGCGGCTGTAGCTGTCCGTGAAAACCCCGTCCGAGTGACGCTTTGAGAGCGGCTCGTTGTCGTCCTCCATCATGCTTCCTCCGCTGCGTTAGAGAAGAGAACCCAGTATATTACAGAAACAGTCGACACTGACTGAGACAAAGAGCCCTGTCTCATGCGTATCAAGCACGATTTCTATTTATTTGTTGATTTTTTGTTGTTGTATTCTGAATACGATTTATACGCAAAAACGTTTAATTTTGTGCATATGATACGCACGTGCAATACGCAGTTTCTGCGTGCACGTGATATGCACTTTATGCATTTTGGCGTACCTATAGGCCTAATACGCACCTACACCACTCTGAGTCCATTTTGCGTATAACTAATACGCCACATTGAAACAGAAAATCGTGCCTTTGAAACGCACATTCATAAGATCTGTTTAGAATAAAAGTCAATTTAAGTGTGCTAGCTACATAATCTAGTTGTTGCTTAAAAACTCGTTTAGTTTGGGAATAGTTAGGATGTTTCGGATATAAATGTGTTCTAGGATAGGCCTATATATATACATTGCAATACGTTGTGTGGAAGGTTACAGAATGCTTTATTTTAGTCTATGCCTGCGTCCCGAAGTGCATACTATCCATCCTTAACTCTATGTGATAGCAGTAATTTTCAATACTATATAGGGCGGATAGTATGCACATTGGGACGCAGCAGGGTCACAAAATGTTGGCGGATCAGTCGCGCCTGGTTATTCTTTTAGCCACTTTGATAAGACTTTGGTTTTTCAGATTTAAAACTAAGCAGGATTCTGCGCTCCACCGAACGCTTTGTAAAAGCAAGAACATGTTCCTGTGTGAACCCAGTGGCGGTGCCAGAGGTGACCAGGGGGGTGGCCAAGGCTAATTCAACAGACCATAACAGAAAATCAGTGTATAACTCCAACCTGGCATAAAAAAGCATGAATAAATCCTACAATTGCTGATTACTTCACATTAGCTTTACATTCCTACCGTAACTTCTAATGTTAGTATATTAAACGTGTTTCTCTTATACGTCTATCACCTCAGTAAGCAGTGGTTGGAGCAAAAGATATTAATTATTATTAGATAATATTAGATGATAAATAATAAAAAGTCAAAAGTTTGAACAGATTTGTAATGTTTTTAAAGAATACTCTTCTGCTCACTAAGCCTGCATTTATTTGATCCAAAATACAGCAAAAGCTGTAATATTATGAAATTTTATTTATATTAATTTTATTTAAAATAACTGCTTTCTATTTGAATATATGTCAAAATGGAATTTATTCCTGTGATTTCAATGCTGATTTGTTTTTAGTCTCACGATCCTTCAGAAATCGTTCTAATATTCTGATTTGCTGCTCAAAAAATATTTATTATTATTATTATTGTTATTGAAAACAGCGGAGTAGAATTTTCCAGGTTTCTTTGATGAATAGACAGTTCAGAAGAACAGCATTTATCTCTTTTGTAATATAATAAATGTCTTTTATAACTTTTGATAAATTTAAAGCATCCTTGCTAAACACAAGTATTAATTTATATTTAAGCAGTTATTTTAAATAGTAAATATATTTCACAATATTAATGTATTTTGGATCAAATAAACACAGGCTTGGTGATCAGAAGATAACATTACACATCTTATTGTTTTGAACTGATAATGTACACTTTATTTTTCTATATTTTACTACACAAGGGACCCTATTGTTAAAGTTAACAGTAAGAATTGTTTTGTACAAGTTCATATTATACCATTTTTATAATAACGTTTATCTATACATTTTATTAATTATAATATTATTAGTAAATATATCAAAGTAGGCTAATTTGAACAAAATCCTCTAGTGTACATGTTCTCCTAGTTTATAGACACTGAGTGGATTTTCTGCTGTTGTTTTCTTCAGACACTCATTGAGTGATTGCATGATGCACTATATATTTAGTAAGTTGTAGTGTATCATTCAGCATGCATCGAGGTTTATTCAATGTTTAATTGCACTCCTGCTTCGCTTGAACTGATGCATGATCCGTCACGCCACTGAACAGCACAAAGACTGCATTTATCGTTTGAAATGCTTCATAAAACTAAGATAATGTGAATGCTGAGCTCTGTCGTGTCCGTCAGCGCATTGCGCGTGCGGCGCGAGAGCGCGTGAGAGGCTGGACATGGGCGCGACGCATTGATTCGCGGCTAAAATAAACGCTTCTTTCGGTGCAATTAAACAAAGCAAATGAAATAGTAGCATATCAGTGGTTGGGGTTGGCACCCAGGGTGGCCGATAGTCAGTGCCACCCCGGACACCCCTCTGGCTCCGCCAATTATTCCCCTTTCCACAGATCTTACGCATGTTGAAACCCAGACACATACAGCTGCAAGTGAAGTAACTGATAGTAGGATGAGAGAGAGAACACTGGTCTTACCCCACGCGTTTCGCCATCAGTGTATGCAGGTATTTCCGCGCGGATAACTGGCCGAGCGCTTTCCTGTAGGCTTTATTAAACATCCCGTCCGCGTGCCTTTCCAGTCTGGGTGAGGACATGACAAAAAGAGTGTGCTGGTCATTAAAGCGATCAGCTTGAGCTGATATAGCCCATCTATCACTCACAGCTAACTCTTTCAGTCCAGTCGCTTTCAAACACTTTCTTTGCTGTGTGTGCAAACCTCTTAAACAAGCTCTATTTGTCTTAGCAAGCAGAATAATGCAAGCAGAGGAACACATTGATAAACAAACAATACACCTGTAAGAAAGAGTTGGCTATCACCTTGTCAGTGGAGGGGAATACAACGCGTACGCATCTTCAGTAACTGAAGGAGAGCTTCGGATAGTGATCTGGTCTCTGTCAAAGGTTAATGAGTTCCCCTCCTCGTCAAATCCTGCAGTCTCCATTCTGTGACGAGACATGAAGTCAGTTCATTCGCATTAACTCCGGCTATTACTGTGAAGTACGGTGATTTAGCTAAACGTGCTCTATTTAAATGCATACTATAACAACTAAATAATAAAGCTATTTCTGTAAAGTTTTGTCCTACAAATATTTTGTGGAAAGTGTGTTCTTGCTTTGGGACATGTGATAGATGTTTTTGTTTATATTACACATTATTATGCCGAGTAAGATTATATACGTTATAATATTAAATTAATTCTATTTTCCGCGCGCGTTCACACTTTCGCCGTTCTTTCAAATCATTCGATTCCACGCGAAACAATGAACGCGCATAGAACACGTCTTGAGCAGCCTATATAACTTATGTTATCATTTCTTATTAAATATACGGTCAACACATATGTTCACATTTTTGTGATCGGACAGTCAATAAAACGCGTAAACACTTTAATAGCGTTATTGGCCAAAGTTGTATCGTCCAGCAACACTGCAGGCAAACCCGCGGAATCCGAATCGTTACCGGGCGTGCAGACGGAGGGATTCCCGTACCTGATGTCGGGGTAACTCAACGGCGAACACACGTTGCATTGCACGAGGAGCCCGTAGATGAGAAAAGCAAGAGTCGTTTTGCTGCTCGTCATCATTCTGTATAAGAAAAAGATACAAATTAGAACACTGAGAAACATTTAAAACTTGAATTCTTCGACGTTCCAAATATCGTTCCTTTGTCCCTCTGTAGTTTAATGGCAGTGTCAGGTGTCTCTTCAACTACAACTACTCCAAACGAATACTCAGCCTCTCAAAACTATCTCAAAAGCACTCATAATACCGGTCTCTTCCAGCAGTGGTTCACTTACCTACGGCACCGAACGAATGCGTTCCGGTAGAGACGGCAACGACAATGAGCTGAACACCTCTCTCTCTCTCTCAGTCTGCTCTTTAAACTTTTCTGTGCGTCACTTTGTTATCCTTCTGAGCACAGAACGGATTTTTTTCTTAGATCTCCGCAACGACAGTCGAACGGATATGAAACGAGTTATCATTCGTCTTCATCTCTCATTATAGCATCGCGAGTTTTATTCTCGGAGCACTTTCTTCTGGACCCTTTTCACCCCCCACTTTAGAGACTGTGTCTACGTCATCCTCCCTAATTAGGGAGAGATCGTGTACTTTTCCTTCCTCCAGACACAAACACACGCGGGGTTTCCGGGGACTTTCCATAGATATGATGATTTTTATACTGTACAAACTGTATATTATATCCTCTAACCCCCCCTTATAGAAAATGTTCTGCATTTTACATTAACAAGTAGTATAAGTTGTTTTTC
>CM050413.1:51268936-51278936 GCA_027564155.1 Gymnocypris eckloni scoliostomus | reverse complement strand
AATTTTGAGTTGGCATTATTAATTAAAGGTTTTGTACAATACATAAGTTTGATTTACTGTCAAGCCTTGGTTATGTGTATCATTGCCGCTGTTAAGTGATGCATATAAATGATTCTGGTCCCACTTTAATTGAAAGTCATGCCATAATTTTTACTCACAGTACATAATACAAAACATCTCGTGACTGTCTATTGAAAATGATGGATTATAGCACCATTCAAAGCTTTAAAACCTGACAGATAGCCAATGAAGAGATGGTAAAATCAGGCCGGTCATGTTTCTTGGCACTCTAGCTGCTGCACTTTGATCCATCTGAAGCTGATTTATCATTCATTACAATAATCTAGTCTTAAGGTCTTGAACGCATGCATTCATGTTTCAGCATCAGAGACACACAGAACGTGTCTTAGTTTAGCTGCATTTCTGAGTTTGAAAAAGGCTGTTGTGCAAACATTGGAAATATGATTTGCAGCAAGTCAGTACATCATTCATTACTAAAACATGAAAACACCTTTCAAATTAGGCAACATACTTGGTCAGGTCATAGTTTTCACCTTGTGTGAAGTAGCAGTGGCACGGGTCTGAAGTCAACTTGTCAGCCAGTGTTTTAATACTGAATGACTCCTTTTTCTTCTATCAGTTATTTTATCTGAATGTGCATGACATCTTGAAAGTGCTTAAGTACATGTACTCAAGTGAGCGTTTAATGTGGTGAATGTTTAGACTTGCATATATACATATGTATGAAGTCATCCGCCTAGAATCCTGCACAGTTGATCAGCTGTATTGATTTCAGATATATCAACGATTAGGTCCAGAATTGAATTGTGCAATATTTACATGCATTCATATAATACATGCTTTCATTTCCCTTTTTAGATAAAAAATGTGTAAAAGCCAAAAGGGGGCAGCAAAGTAGAGGTATTAAAATAAAAACTCAAGTGATCCATCAGTTAAAACAGCGCTCATCGTTTATATTTTTAATAAAGCTCCATTTATCACAATTAATAGTTATTGTTTAAAACACTGTAAACCATTAAACAACCCAAGTACCGTCTAACATGACACACGAGAGAAAAGTGTGGACACAACACGGACCAATAACTTCTTCAGGTCGTTCTTTTGGCCGGCGCGTGTTTGGTTTCTATTATAATCATAGTCAGATATGAACAAAAATCATTAGCTGAGCACCTTTTGTTCTGTGTTAATCTGCTCTGAAGCACTTGGTCCAGATTAGATGTGAAGTCCAGGCTGGGTCTGATTTGTGCGGGACAGCATTCATAGATGAAGCCGTATCTGGACCAAACAACACACTGCTTTCTCAAATGATGACTATGATAAATGATGGTTTGATATTTCAAGCCTCATCAGATTTCACTACAAATTAGACATTGGGCTGGTTATTATAGATGCTGCTTATAAACATTAATAAACTACTCCCATTAATAAATGTACATGTATTAATTTGTTCATGTTTATAAGGTCTAAACAGCCATTTGCATCTTGATTGCAGGATGGGGGTCATAGTTATAGATCTCAAAATCCTCTGGCTGGAAATCATCAACTCGTTCAACTTTGCGTTTGATCCTGAGTTTGGGGAACGGACGCGGCTCTCGCCGAATCTGTGGGTACGGGACAAGTGTTATTTCTGCATATTTATACTGTATGTGGACAGTATTTATGGGTGAAGACGGTGATACAATACTAAGTCTAAAGGTCTTGCACATTAAGTCCGAAATTTTGGCACGTAAAAAAATTAATACGACCTCATGTTGTGTCAATCATGTTTACACATCGCTTAAAAAAATTCGGATCAGGTTCAATTTTCTGCTTTTGCTTTTTATAGCAAGCATTTAGATAGGAATGGATGAAAAAATTAATAAAAGCATACGGAAATTTCAGACTCCATGCGCAAGGACCTTAACACCTACAGAAATACCTGTAGAATTATGCATATTGTTTAATTTTATTGAATTTATGCAACCTACCTGCTCTTTCAAGGGCTCAATGTGATTGGTGTAGATGTGGGCATCACCTATTGTGTGCACAAAATCCCCAGGCTACAAGGAAAAAACAAATAATAATAAGAGGAGTACAAAATATATTCAAAGAGTTAGAGTCCATAAAAATACAAAAATGCATGATTGTAGATTTCACAAGCTTTGATATGAAACAAATAACTTTTGTTCCACTTAAATAACTAAAACTAGATATATAATGATATTTGTATTGATTAGGTACTAATAAACCCCTCCTAACACATCTGTCTGGATGACTTGTTTGCATTGTTAATTGGTTTCTGTATAATTACAGCACACTGTATGATTGTGACACGTGTTCACCTTGAGTCCAGTGATGTGGGCAATCATGTAGGTCAGTAGTGCGTAGCTGGCGATGTTGAATGGCACACCCAGACCGATATCACCAGAGCGTTGGTACAGCTGGCACGACAACTCGCCGTCTGACACGTAAAACTGGCACAGCGCATGGCACGGGGGCAGCGCCATCAGAGGGAGATCTGACAAAAACAGTCATTTGTCATCATGCAGGAATGTTAAAGCTATGATACTGGAGTGCACGTTTAAAAATACATTTTTTTATATACTTTTAAATGGGTCATATGATATGATTTCAAGTTTTGCTTTCTCTTAGGAGCGTTACAAGCTGTTTGTGCATTGATAAGATCCCTGAAGAAGCACAGACTAAAGTCTCAAAACCGAAGAGATGTTCTTTATCAAAGACTCGACCACGCCCTCCTAAAACGGCTCATTTAAACATGCCTCCTCATGTCTACATCACTGTGTGGTAAGATTTGTAAAACACCGCCCAAATGTATACGCAAAGAAAGAAGGCGTAACTATTATTCTGGCTGTAGTATTGTTGCTGCCGCCGGCGCCGTGTCCTGGAGACGCTGTGTTTCGTTGTGAAAGAGAAAGTACTTTGTTTGGGCTTCCAGAAGAGGACACAACTAGAAATCAGTGGTTAGGTTGTGTTTACAACACTGTCCCAGAACAGTTCAACCCAAATATTAGAGTGTGTGCAGCACATTTTACAGAGAACTATCTCCAGAACCGGAAGAGTAACCTACAATGCTTCTGTGCACAAAGACTGTTTCTATAAAGTGGAGCAATTCCAGCTTTGCAAGAACAGTCTGAGCTTCTGACTCTCAGCCGGTAAGGACGATTAAATGAGAGCTATGAGAAGTGTAGAGTAGTGCTTGCTGTTTGTCGTTTCTCCGATCACAAATGCAGACATGGTAATGTTTATGCGATGCATAAAAATACAGTATAAGTCTTTATAACCAGTAGTTATGTCCCCACTGGATGCAACAAATGCCTCGTTTCTAATGGGTTTTATGTTTTTTGTGTCGTCACGGCACGGCATCACAATACGGTGAGGGGCGTAACATTTCACGCTTGAGGTATTCAGCCAATCACAACGCACTGGACAGCTGGCCAATCACAACGCACTGGACAGCCGGCCAATCACAACGCACTGGATAAATGGCCAATCACAACGCACTGGATAACTGGCCAATCACAACGCACTGGATAACTGGCCAATCACAACGCACTGGATAAATGGCCAATCACAACGCACTGGATAACTGGCCAATCACAACGCACTGGATAACCGGCCAATCACAACGCACTGGATAACTGGCCAATCACAACGCACTGGATAACTGGCCAATCACAACGCACTGGACGGCTGGCCAATCACAACGCACTGGACAGCCGGCCAATCACAACGCACTGGATAAATGGCCAATCACAACGCACTGGATAAATGGCCAATCACAACGCACTGGACAGCCGGCCAATCACAACGCACTGGACAGCTGGCCAATCACAACGCACTGGACGGCTGGCCAATCACAACGCACTGGACAGCCGGCCAATCACAACGCACTGGATAACCGGCCAATCACAACGCACTGGATAACCGGCCAATCACAACGCACTGGATAACTGGCCAATCACAACGCACTGGATAACTGGCCAATCACAACGCACTGGATAAATGGCCAATCACAACGCACTGGATAACTGGCCAATCACAACGCACTGGATAACCGGCCAATCACAACGCACTGGATAACTGGCCAATCACAACGCACTGGATAACTGGCCAATCACAACGCACTGGACAGCTGGCCAATCACAACGCACTGGACGGCTGGCCAATCACAACGCACTGGACAGCCGGCCAATCACAACGCACTGGATAAATGGCCAATCACAACGCACTGGATAAATGGCCAATCACAACGCACTGGACAGCCGGCCAATCACAACGCACTGGACAGCCGGCCAATCACAACGCACTGGATAAATGGCCAATCACAACGCACTGGATAACTGGCCAATCACAACGCACTGGACAGCCGGCCAATCACAACGCACTGGATAAATGGCCAATCACAACGCACTGGATAAATGGCCAATCACAACGCACTGGATAACCGGCCAATCACAACGCACTGGATAACCGGCCAATCACAACGCACTGGATAAATGGCCAATCACAACGCACTGGATAAATGGCCAATCTGAACGCACTGGATAACCGCCAATCACAACGCACTGGATAACCGCCAATCACAACGCACTGGATAACCGGCCAATCACAACGCACTGGATAACCGGCCAATCACAACGCACTGGATAACCGGCCAATCACAACGCACTGGATAACCGGCCAATCACAACGCACTGGATAACCGGCCAATCACAACGCACTGGATAACCGGCCAATCACAACGCACTGGATAACTGGCCAATCACAACGCACTGGATAACTGGCCAATCAGAGAACGCCTCGCTTCTCAGATTGATGAGTTTTGTAAAAATCGGCGCGTTTCAGAAAGGCGTAGCTTAGAGGAGCAACAATAATGTACAGTGTGTGGAAAATAATGTGTTTTTGAACCTTAAACCGCATTAACACATGGCACGGATAACTTAATTATAATTGCATTACACCAAATAATGTTCTTTTTAGCAACGTCATATGACCCATTTTCAGTAACTGAAATACAGCTCAAATAAAATATGACATGAAAAATGTTTTCCCTTCATTTTTAAACTTTTGAAAGAGCTAAATGTGCTAAAACTAAATTGCTATTGTTCTTAAAATGAAAACAAACTTAATTGTATATGGAAATTTAAATAAATATGAAATAAAATATAAATATTAGATGAAAAGTTAAAAATAAACGTAAAACATTTTTTGGCAACTAACTGAAATAAGTGTAAGTACTAAAATTGTTCAAACTAATTGTTATTGTTTTTAATGTTAACTGAAAAACTAATAAAAATGTTTTTGGTAACTGATATAAAACTTAAAAAATATATTTTAAAACTTGAACAATTTTGTATTGGCAACAATGAAAAAAGCTTAAATATGAAAATGACTGAAACTTAAATTTAAATACAAATAAATCAAAATAGAAATATTTTAAGAGTTCAGAGGCAAAAGCCTCTTAAGTGCCCTTTGAAATTTTCTTCTAAAATGAGCATTTTCCTATGTTTCTGTTCAGTTATTTCACTTAAATGAAAATGGAAAGAACCTATTTAAAGTGAAATTACTAAACCTACACCTGAGAAAAACGCTCATTTTAGAAGAACATTTAAAATGGCACTTAAGAGGCTTTTGCCTCCGAACTCTTCATTTAATATTTAAACTAATCAAAACGACAAAAGCATGCAACAAAATTACCAAAACGTAAGCTAAAATGAAAACTAAAAATAAAAGGCATTAATAAATATCCTCATAATATACGTAAATTATACAAAAGTAACTCAGCAGGAGGTTATGGACTTGATTAAGACCTTTGGGATTCCAGGCGCACATGATGATCCTCCGGTCTTCTGGGTTTGACTTGATGGTGTCGATCACTTTCTGTAACTGGTCAACACCTTGCCCCGAGTAATCTTTATGGAGACAAGAAATCATAGAGAAGCGTGAACACATACATACACTAAAAGGCAGTGTTTGAAACCGCTTTCAAATTTAACCAATATACCAAGTGCTCTTTCATCTAACGAGATCGTGAAGATTGCATGTATAATATCATGTAATAAAGTGTCGGTCCTACACCGTGTATCTAGGGCCCTATGAAATCCGGTTGATTTTTATTTCTAAATTCAGTTTTTACATTTAATTTTTTTTCTGGATTCTGTTTTTTTCCGTTTACATTTTTCTGGACTCCTTTTTAATGGTCAGATTAAATTGTATTAATTAAAAAACTTGTCTAATTAATTAAAATCATGAAACTTATACAATTGAATATTAATTTATTAAAAATGTAACAAAAATGATATGTTTGAAATGTTATATTTTATTCTCACCTTATTACGTCTAATTATTTGAATGCGTACAAAATTTATTTATTCTCACAGTGGCCTTATGAAATGCCCCCCCCCCCCACCTAGAAATTCAGAAATTGTACTGGTTATCAGATGAAGGCATAAAACATTGATTTAATGTATATTTTAATTAATACAAATTAAACATTTACATTTTAAATAAAGGGGATTTACTATTAAAGGTAAAATATTTTGTGATTATTTCAAAAAAAAAAAAAAAGTTGTATTATTTTTCAACAGTAGTAGCAGTATTACGTACATTCTACTAAATAATAGTAATATATCTATTTCTGGCACAATGTCTTTAATAAGTGAAACCGAACTTTTATTTTGACGGGTTGCCGTGAATAGTTCTGTGTGTATATGAGGCTAGTTTTACTCAAATAAAATGTTAAAATGCTCGTGATCAGTTTGAGATATTGTTCATGTATTTATGTCCTCATTGACGCTGAAATCAATGCAGGATTCATATTTAAATCGACTTCTGCTGCTTAATATTTACAGATACTAGTCCATATGGCGATTTGATTTAAGTGTAATGACCTACTGTTGATTAATTCATCCAAACTTTGACACATTCCGAGTTAAACTGAACATTCCGTTTTGGATTCCGAGATTCCGTCCGCGCTCATAGGGCCTCATGTATCCTACAGTACAGTAAACCACTGCTATGATACGCCATGTCCACTGCCTGTATATAAAGAAGCACAGTTACCAGCGTGCATGTCTTTGTATTCAGCTCCAAAGTGCCTCCACTGAAAGCCATACACCGGACCCAGATCTCCTTCCTCCCGATCGCTAAAGCCGTTCTTATCCAGAAACGTCCTGGAGCCGTTCGCATCCCAGATTCTCACACCCTTCTCCGACAGCTCTTTGGCATTGGTTGAACCCTAAACTCAAGAGAGAAAATGCAACTAATTCAATAATGCAAAATTAATAAAACTTCTGGATAGAGATGCAACGATTCACTCAACTCGCGATTTTGATTTCATGGTTCGATTAACATTTTACAGTAAATGAGAATGTGTCCTTTTATTACGCTAAAACGTTTCTTTATGAAATTTTAATTTTAAAACAAACAAGTGACATACAATAAAGCTCTTCATATAAACAAAACCATGCTCTTTACATTTAAAATCAGAGGCAAGCACTGCATTTTAACCATCATCCAAACAAAGATGCAGCACACATGCAACATGAGCAGCTTTTAATCTGAATTATTGAATAATTTTGAAAGCAAAAACAGAATGGTCTGACTTTAGTTTTGTGAAGCTATACTACATAAAACATATCTACATCTACAACATACAACTACATCAGCAAAGATACAGTGTTTACTGGGTCACCGCTGTAAACAGAGCAGAGCTGCGCTTACGAACACTACTTTAATGTGCATCGTTCAGAGACTAGATAAGAAAATACCACGTAAACCTTTCTAAAGACTCTCAGAGATACATTCATATAAACTCTTACTCATATATATCGTGATTCGTTAAGCATCTCAACTGATTTTAACCGGCTCGCGGTAACTCGTTACATCCTGGAACATATAGAAAAGGCTGTATACAGAAAACATAGCTCATAGTACGAGATATTTCCTACCTTGATAAACCACAGCAGCTCCTCCAATATGCCTTTCCAGAAAACCCGTTTGGTCGTCAACAAAGGAAACTGATCTGTGAAAGCGTTTGTAATTACAGTTTAGTACCATTTCAACATTAGAGGCAGTTGATTTTTAGCTTCAAACTGTTGCAACACGAGTCCTTCATCCATAATATTGTTTCTCCAGTGAAAAGTCATCTTGTCTGAATCAGGAGAGACATCTGCACAGATCAAACAGGGTTTACAATTTCACTATTTCACTGGAGAAAGCGTTATTATGGATCACGCACTCGTATTTTAGCCAGAAGCGACAATTTGATGTTAAAATGCTTAAATGGTTGATTAGTTTATTACAAACATGACGCTTTTGGCTTCACATGATGTTAACTGAGGGACTTGTGGACTATTGTGATGTTTTAATCAGCTGTTTGGACTCTCATTCTGACGGCACCCATTCACTGCAGAGCAATGCAATACTAGACTTCTCCAAATCTGATGAAGAAACAAACTCATCTACATCTTGGACGGCCTGAAGGCGAGGACATTTTCAGCTATTTTTATATTTTTGATTGAACTATTCCTTTAAGATAGACGTAATCTACTAACGTCATTCATTAGATCAGCATTCACAAGCAAATGCTTTTTTAGAGACTTTCACTTCTTCGTACTACCAAGAAACCACATCTTGCATTTGTTAATGTTTTATACTCTGACACCAAACAGAAGTGACTTTTTTTTACATTTGCGGTGTTATCTGGTTTCCTGGTAAGCTTATATTTGACTTATAATCGGTTTTCATGAAACTCAGTGCCATGAACTGTTCATGCAGCTGTTGTTGCCATCTAATATTCAGGGGAAGTTCCTAAAGAAAGGTCGATTTTTTTATAAAAGTTGGGATGTTATTTATTTTTATTTTTAAATATTTAGTTAATTTATAATAAATTAACAATTTAATAATATATTAATATTTAATTTCGTCGGACTCTTATCCAGCAGCGTATCGATTTTTTTTTATTGAACAAACAAAAAAAATTAAACCGTCACAGCTGCTAGACGTTGCTAAATGACGTTGTGATGTCATTGCGTAATGACGTCAATACGCAATCACGACGCAAATTTGTCACTGCATCAAATCTTAGCAAAAAATATATATATTCTGTGTTCATTTAGATTTGTTCGAAAAAATAATATAAACAAACACATAATATAATATTAAAATATAAATAATTGTATTTCTTAAACACAACACTGAATTATTTAACACACACATTTTGAACAATTTAAGTTTTTTTTATTAACGTTAGCTAGTAAACTAGTAACTGTACAATAGTTCGTTAGTGTGCTATACTCGAAGAAACGCCTGTAAAAATAGGGCACAATCAACTGTTTTAATGTGAAGGAATTGTCTGTAAGTTATTGTTTTTTTACAGGGTTACACAATGAATGACGGTTATTTCCTGGAAAATTACTAACTTAGTGTAACGAGTTATAGTGAAAACAATTTGAATGTAAGACATTTCTTTACACTAAAATCCTTTGTATTGTATTACGGGTTTATTTGTTATTGTATTTATTTATGTCTGTTTTTATTTGAGCAATGATTGTTAATTCTGCGGTTTACTGTTTAGAGACTTTTATTTTGAAACTTTTTGCCGGTGCCCTACTGACGCCATTTTGAAGTGAATGCGCGCTAATCTCGCCAGTTCGCATTGTATGTGCTGGTGAGAGGAACGTGTTTATGCCCATGCAAGAGAGAGATATGAACTTTATTCATGTTAATCCACAGACGGAGTGAAGTTTATGTCAATAAATCCCCTTTTGGTGAACAGAAGTGAATGTGTCCTGAGCCTTCTTACACACAACGCAGATGATAGTAGCAGCGGTCAGCAAAGGACCGGTTTCATTAGCACCGTATTAAACTGATCAACAATCGCAGGTACAAGCTACAAACAAAGTGTAACATCAATAAATAAACAATTATTCAGCTATTATTATTCAATTGAACAGCAGCTAAATTAATTCATGTGATG